>AYJT01032000.1:0-14195 GCA_001278415.1 Ocimum tenuiflorum | reverse complement strand
GTTGCCTTTCTGTTTCGAATTAGTTTAAAACCAACTCTCTTTATTCATTTGACTAGACAATAGGGCTATCGATAACAAGTTACTGCTTGACGACGTTTTTTTACACCTAGTCTCTGAGTTCGATCTTTTTATTATTGCGATCCGTTTTCCGTCAAAGAAAACGTGTATCATCAGCGCAAATATCTCAGCTGGTAAGCGAGTTGAACTCTGTAGGATTTGTGGAATGCAAGAGATGAATAACAACGACAAGTACCTCGGAATCCCTACGGTTGTGGGTAAAAGAAAAAAAGAAATGTTTGTATCCCCAGCTAAGTCCACCAGAAAATGAAATGGTGGACCGAAAAGAATCTGTCACAAGCAGGTAAAGAGATCTTATTTAAGGTAGTAGTGCAATCGATCCCCAGCTATATGATGAGCTGCCTCCTGTTACCAACATCGACGTGTCAAGAGATTGAGAAGGCGACTGCAAGATTTTTTTTGGGGCGCTGATACAGAAGATAAGAAAATACACTGGGGAAGGTTAAGTACATCTAAGACAAATGGGGGACTGGGATTTAGAAATCTGCATTGCTTTAATCTATCCCTCATAGCGAAGCAAGTCTGGAGACTCTTCACGAATGAGGAATCGTTGATTTCAAAAATACTAAAAGCCAAGTACTTTCCCAACTCAAACATCCTCGATGCACCTTTGGGCTAGTAGCCGAGTTACTTATGGAGGAGCTTTCATAAAACTTTTGAGATTGTGAGGGAGGGAATCGCGTGGCGAGTGGGAAATGGTCAGAAGATCCGCATGGGGAAAGACCGATGGATTGGCACGGATCAACAAAGAAAACCAAAAATGATGAAGAGACTAGAAAAAAGCGAAACCCAGGTAAATTGGCTTATTAACCCGGACATGGGAGAGTTGGATAGAGATAGAGTACAGCAGGTATTTTGTGATGAAGACGCCCAAGATATTGTAGCAATGCCGATTGGTAATAAGGTGAGGAACGATTGGGCACTCTGGCGATTCGCAAAAAAAGGAAACTTTTCAGTGCGTATGACATATTTCGAGGCTTGTAAAACGCATGACGACCACTCAAGAGGTGTCGCTTCCCCTAGTTGTTTCCCAAAGAAATGGAGCAAAACCTGGACTTTGAAAGTCCACCCTCGAATCAGAGTTTTCGCATGAAAAGCATGTAACGATGCATTGCCCACAAAGTTGAACCTACGAAAGAGAGGGATCGGTATTGATCCTACTTGTCTAATCTGCGGCGAGGACGTTGAGTCATTGGATCACTTATTTTTGCATTGCAGGAATACGAGGGAAATCTGGTACAAGTCTCCACTCCGGATCGAGACACAAGCAATGCGCGAAGCGTCCTTTAAAAGCTTTTTATGGGATCTGTGGAGTATCAGGCCAAATAGCATCGAGTTGTTCCTTAAAACTGCATGGATGATATGGATCTCTAGGAACGCTAGAGAATTCGAGGACAAGAAGATTGACAATGAGACCACGATTAGTAAAGCATGCAACCAGTGGAAGGACTGCATTGAAGACACGACGAGAATGAGGATTCAGAACAAAGAAACTAAAAAAATCCATAGATGGAAGAAACCTGGAAGGCGAAGGCTGAAAATGAACGTTGATATGTCTACCAGTGAAGGCAGAGAGATTGGTATGGGTTTCGTGTCCAAGATGAATCGGCTAAAGTGAAGCTGGCAGCAAAGTCAACAACTCAGACAATTGGCAATACTACACTCCTAGAGGCTGTGGCCATGAGGTTTGCAATGAAGACTCTCGACCAATACCATTGCGTGCGATAACTTGAACCCAGTCCAGCAGCTTAACGGCATCCAGGACCTTGACCCGTACTGTGATGTGGTAATTGAGGAGATAAAGGAGATTGCGAGGAAGGTGGGTGAGCCAAAGTTCCAACATATCTAGAGATCAGCAAACCAGGTGGCACACTGTATCGCAAAGCTCACCCTTGGATCTTCCACCTCGATTGTTTATTTGAGCCTGTGGAGAGATGTGGGCTGGAGTGGGATTGGACAAGTCAGAGATGACATTTGTAAGTCCAAACGATATGATTGCAAGCTCGTTTCAAAAAAAGATATGTTTCGAAATTCACTTGGGCTGTCTCATGGTCCCTAGACAAAGGCTTAAAAAATAATAATAAGAGATTAGTCTTGGGCTAGGGCAAGGACATTTTTAACTATCAATTAGAATAAATAACAAGTGTTTTCATGCATGCATTGTGCTTGTGCTTGGGGCCGCGACATATAATATTTCATAATTTATTTAAATAAATAAATGTGTTAAATTAGTGAAATTATAGCAAAATTTTGATGGGATTGCTAAATTCTCCCCACTAACAAAACAAACAACTATCAGATATTGAAAAAGGGGAAAAAAATCAATCCTAAAATGGAAGCATAACTTTTAAAAATAAAAATAAGTGCGGTGAACGTGGATCGAACACGTGACCTTCACATCTTCAGTCTGACGCTCTCCCAACTGAGCTATCCCCGCTATGTATTAAAATTATAATTTATATCTAAATTATTATTTGTAGTGGTTTGTAAGTCATCACGGTACAATATGTCGCTAACGGGATTTTAAAAATTCCGGAAATTTATTTAGGCTACATCTATTTATGTTTTCTTAAGAAAAAAAAATTATTTTTTTTAAAAAAATATTCCTTTCAAAAACGCATTCAAAACTTTTCTTTGTTTATTCTCTCTCATCAATAAAAAAACTCATCCAAACAATTTTTCATAACTCTTTTAGGACATTTTTTCGAAAAGAAATGTAAATAAATGGAACATTAATGACAGATAAATTCAATTTAAAAAATTAATGAAATTACGTGGCGACTGATTAATATTATATAATAAAATAATTACCTACGAAATATTCATTGCTAATTAGATTGTAAATTTAATTAAAAAGAAATATGAAAACATTTTAATCCGACGCTAATGTCATCGCTAAACCAGCGGTGGTCGGTAAAATCCGTCGCTATCGTTTTTAGGGGCGGATTCTTATGTATTTAGTGACGAAAATTCCCAAAACTAATTCACGAATTTTTTTTTGTAGTGAATGTCTTAACTCAGGCTCTTCCCACTAGCGACTGGCTAATGATTGATCGTTATTTGTAAGCCAAACCAAACTATTTTAATACATTAGGTTCAAAAAGTTATTTAACAAGTTTGATTTGTGAAATTTTCGAAGTGTATTTATTTGACCAATATTTCGCTTTTACCGGCCAAATTGAACCACAAACACCTCTAATTCAGATTATCATTTCCTATTTAATTCTTCTCAATTTGAATTAGGCATATATACGTGGGATAAAGATAAAACAATCTTACACTTAATTTGGATTTAGGTTAAATTTAAAAATATCAACATAAACTGACTTGGTTTTGACTGGATCCTGATCTAACTTCTGAGTCGTGTGGTATGAAAGCTTAGAAACTATTTCCAGAGAAAATGAGAATAAATTCTCCTTTCTTGGAAAAATCAACCAAGAAAGGGCTAAAAGTCCATTTTTTTTTGCCTTGAATAATAATCCATTTTGTGAGTCTACGTGCATTAATGGTGGGGATACGCTTGAATATTACAGAGGGGCTTTCTACTCGGCCTGACCTAGACAATTATTAGAAAGGAAAAAAAATTGGGTTTTTGAAAATTGGATCATGCCTTAGACTTCTGAATATATATTTATTAAGCCAATAAACAGGACTGTATAAATAATAATTTATCATATAAATATTTAATATGTTAAAATAAAAATACTTATCAAAATATCAAATAGACTCAAATAGTTCTTTAAAAGACTGAGAGGCCGTTTTATTTTATTAAAAAGGTTATCTCTTGACCTATATAAAGGAGTATGATATTATATAGACCCTTTTCTAGCTATTAAATTTTTTAGTAAAAGCAACATATCAAGCCTAAGGTTGGTAACCTATTCCCACCCTACGTTAATGAATATAGAATTTTTTTTTTCTTCAAGTTGAGTGAGAGGGATCAGACATTCGATTTTTTTCATTGAAAAGTCTTTAAACATTAGTAATTTCTGCCACTTAGATTGATGTCATTATCCAAGTTAGTTTATGGTCCTACCATAACTCTTTTTGTCACACATCAACCAAGTAATTATAGACTTGGTCTAACTCAGACTTGGTTAAATTAAAGTAACCTATCTTGATGCATGTCTGGGAATAATGAATCCATTGCCCTCATTCATCATCCTTGAATATGTTGAGGCTCCTTTTCATCTTCATCTCAGCTGCCACCATTATAGCTCAGGATATAAATCCAGGTTCAAAACTAGTCGTTGGAGGTAATAATTCATGGAGTTCCCCAAACAAACTCTTCGCCCTTTCCTTCATTCAAGAATCTGAAGACACGTATTTTGCTGCCATAACATTTAATGGTGTTCCCATCTGGAAAGCTGGTGGTGATCCTGGCGGCGCCGTTGACTCCTCGGCCGGCTTGAGTTTTCCTTCAATGGAAACCTTATGCTCTACAATGACCACTCTCTCCTGTGGCAGTCCAACACTTATGGCCGAGGCATCACCGCCGCCGCACTCAAAAACTCGGGCAATTTTGTGCTCAAGAATGGAAGTGTTCCTACTTGGACAGCCTTTGAAAATCCAACTGACACAATTCTTCCAGGACAAAACTTCACTACTAACCACTTCTTGAGTTGTGGGTTGTACTATTTCCATCTGTCAAGTTCAGGGGGAGTGTCTCTTCGATGGAACAATTCTGTGGAGTACTACAACACTGGAAGCTTAAACATGACTTCAAGCCTAAGCATGCAGCCAGAAGGAATAATTTTGCTTCAAGATCCCTTGCTTTCGAGCCCTGTGGTTGTTGCTCGAGGCAGTGACTATGGTGAGGTTGGTGATCAGAATCTGAGGTTTGTGAAGTTGGATTGTGATGGGAATATGAGAATGTATAGTTCTTTAATGAATGGTGGAAGAGGAAGTAAGGCTGTGAGATGGACTGCTGTGAGTGATCAATGTACGGTGTTTGGTTATTGTGGGGATTTTGGTGTTTGTAGGTATGATGAGATCAGTGGGAACCCCATTTGTGGATGCCCATCTCAGAATTTCATTCTGACTGAGTCGGTCGATGGTGGGAGGAATAGAGGCTGTGAGAGGAAAGTGGAAATTCAAAACTGTGAAACAACAATGTTGCCATTGAGAAACACTGTTCTTGACATTCCCTCCTCAGACTTTTTCAGATTCCTCCACAGCAAACATCACATCTTGCAGTTCCAATTGTCTCAACAATTCTTCGTGTGTGGCTTCGAGTTTCTTGGCATATGAAAAGGGTGTTTGCTACATGAAAAGATCAAGATTCATTAGTGGGTATCAATCACCAACACTTACTAGTACATCATATGTGAAGGTCTGCAAGCCTGCCATGCCAAATCCTCCAATCTCTCTATTTGAAATCAAGAACAAATCTGCAGCACTAAAGATTGCTGTTGTAGTCTTGGGAATCACTATTATGGTCATTTTAGTTGGCTTTTCATTGTGGTTGTATTGTAGGTTGAGGCCAAGATACCAAAGTTTGGCCTCTCAATTTACTTGTTCAGACTATCCATCTAGTGCTCCTATTCAGTTCTCATACAAGGAGCTCCAGCAGAAGACAAAAGCGTTCAAGGAAAAGATTGAGGAGGGAGGATTTGGGTCTGTTTATAGGGGAGTCCTACCCAATAAAATGGTTGTTGCAGTGAAGCAACTTGAGGGAATTGGAGAGGGAGAGAAACAGTTCAGAATGGAGGTTGCAACAATCAGCAGCATTCACCACTTAAATCTGGTTAGACTGATTGGATATTGCTCAGAAGGCAGACACAGGCTACTAGTATATGAGTTCATGAGAAATGGTTCTCTTGAAAGCTCTCTGTTTCCTTCTCAAGAATCACCAAACAAGACAGTTCTCAACTGGGCTCGACGATACAGCATTGCATTGGGGACTGCAAGAGAGCTGATGTACCTTCACGAGGAGTGCCGTGATTGCATCCTCCACTGTGATATAAAGCCAGAGAACATTCTCTTGGACGAAAAACACACCGCCCGCATTTCTGATTTCGGGCTATCAAGATTCTTGAAGTTGGATGATAGAAGCACAGAAGCATGATCATGGTGAGAGGAACAAGGGGTTACATAGCGCCCGAGTGGATGCTGAATGTTCAAATAACTTCAAAAGCTGATGTGTATAGCTATGGGATGGTGTTGCTTGAGATTGTGTGTGGGAAGAGGAACTTTGAGGTCTTTCATGAGACCAACAACAAGAAGCTGTCATTGTGGGCTTATGAAGAGTTTAATAAGGGTAATGTTGGAGCAATCATTGATAAAGGGCTTATAGAGCATGATGTTGATGTTGATGTTGAAGAAGCAATGAGGGTTATTCAAGTGGGCTTCCGGTGCACCCAAGAAGATCCCTCGTCGAGGCCGACGATGGGGAAGGTTGTGCAGATGCTGGAAGGGATTGTTGATATGCATAAGCCACCTCCACCTTTTGGCATGGTTGAAGGCCAATCATCAAATTCATCCACTGCTTCATCTGAAATGGCATCAATTTCCTCTTAATTTAGAATGATTCTTCCTTTGATTCATGTGCTTGTGCATGTTTGTTTAACTGTTAGCAGCAACTTGTTTTTTATGTATGCTTTGGATCAACATTATTCTTGAGCTTAGTTTTGATCCATGCTTTACTCATCATTAGTAAATAATGAAAAGTAGAACTGTGAATGAGAGATTAAACTTGTTCTTGGTAATGTGATTTGAATTTGGGTTGAACTTTACCTTTCCAAGTTCAAAGATTGACCGGATGTATGTGCGGTAGATCTAGCCATAGCCATACACATATATATTATTTATTTTCACTTATTTATTCAACATATGATCTTTTTCCGAATTGACCTCTCAGGATCAGGATACAGTCATCTATTGCAAAGAAAAGACTACTCAATTGTCTTTTTAGATTGACTAGGTGGTAACAATGAAAGTTCTATAATGTCTCACTATCCTGTTGTGCAAATTCAAATCAGGTTTGTTTTCATTGGTCCAAAAATAATAATCTAGATAAAAAGAAATTGAAAGAATAGGATGTACTCATAAACCAAATGATTGATTGATTTAAAAGCTTAAGAACTAAACAAGAGGATTAGTTGGTTGGTTAACCAACGTCGCACGAAAAATAATCGAATAATTATAACGAGTGATGTGTAAATATAATATAATTTTTACTTTCATGTAATCTGCATTTCTAAACATTTCATTATTAACACAACGTGTGTTTTATAATCAAACAAACTGAGCATTATACTCACATAAATTTTGCATTATATGTACAAATATATACATATGCTCTAATATATAATGCACTATAGTCACAAAAATATGCATCATATACATAAGCATATACATATGTTATAATAAATTATCCACTATACTCACAAAAATATGTGTTATTCTCAAATGATTTGTATATTATGTGCAGAAATATATGCATTATTTTTAAACAAATTTAATATTATAATCGCAAACACATGCACTGTTGATTATAATAAAGTCAGAACTAGAAATCGTGTATAGAGACTGAACAAGATATAGTATTTATAATACACAATTTGTCCAAATGTAATACACAATTTTGTGATTATAATAAAATAAAATGTGAAATAAAAACTTATGATATAATACGTATTTTGTGAATATAATGCATATTTGGAGTGAGTATAATGTACAAAATTGTGATTATAACGAAATTTGGAACTGGAGATGATTTCTCGATTTGTACAAGTGCAAAATACTCTTGCATAATATTGTAGTTATAATGAAACACGAATGGGGCAATTGAACTTAAATCTTGGTTATAGATTTCTTCATATGCAAGACCTAGATGTATTCTTATTTATCACGCTAAGAGCTGTTAACACTGGATGAATACCGTACACACACATAATCCTTAATATCAACTAAAAATTTACTCACAAAATGTTGGTTTGTATGCCTCCTTGTAAAATAGCATGGAGCTAAAGATACAAATAAGTGAAGCAGAATATCAACAGGGAAAACTCGAATATAAAAATCCCACCATTGACAGCAATCGCCCCATCTGTTTGAAAAAGTAGGCCAGAACAGCAACATATCTTCAAATCAATAAATTCAAAAGTCAATGCAAGCAACAAATAGAAGTGAACTTCTAAAGCATTGATAGTACAAATTGTCTGCCAAAAATGAAAATCTGTCTACTACCCTTACCAGATACATTGTTTCCCTCTATATTGTATGATAAAATGTACCATATGTATAACTTGAAATAAGAATAAACATCCTCAAAATTTCCTATTTTTCATGCTACACTAAGGCCATCTGTTTTTCTGAACATTTGAGACAATAAATAGAAAGTAATTAAATTAACTTAAATACTTCAACATGTGACACACTCCTGCAGATATTTGTGGGTTTGATTCAAATACTGTTCCCACAGAGGCTTATACCTGCCTATACTCAACGTCAGCCATGGCTTCATCTTCCCATTAAAGTGAATAACAGCTGCACTCTCTATTAACCGATTATCGATGCTCACATCGTAACCCAAACCTAAAACGTGCCATCTCCGATCGAGCGGCTCTGTCAATCCGTAAAAAACCAGAAGGCCCGGAGGAAGAGTGCCGAGTTTCCAAAGTGATTTATCGACGTTCTTTTCCTGCCAATGGTGATATTTTGCAGTTATGTTTTCTCTTCTCCAACCGACCAGATCGAAAATGTTCATCCCAAACGCCCACCCGCATGCCTGAGGGTCGAATTTGGAGCTGATGATAGGATTCGAGAAGTTGAGATATCGATAGTATCGGTGGAAAGCATCGAGGCATGTTTCAACTGCCCCATTCACGTTACCGTGCAGATCCAGCGAAAAGAGAGGGGTCAAATCCTTTTGAACGACGACATCATCGTCGAGAAAAACCACCTTCTCCAACTGAGGGTAAATCTCCGCGATGTAGAAACGAAGATGATTCAACCACTGCTCTGCGTCGAGTACTTGTGTTGAATATGATGCATTTAACCAAGCAAAGTCTTCAATGTTTTGAACTTCTATGGCAGCACCTTGAAAATCATTACTGAGGAACCAAGCCTGCATAGCACCATATTTTACCCCATTCGTGATAATGTGAAATACGAGCTGCTTTGGGTGTTCAGCGTTGGAAATAGTGGAATTGACGGTGACTGAAACAGCGAGAATGTTGTCGGAAAATATACAGAAGTGGTAGAGGTTGTTGTCGAGTAGTCGAGGGGAGTTTCTCCCCTCATTTGCAAACTCCTGCATCGACTTATTTTGAAGCCAGTCGACTGTCAGTTTCATATCGATGCATTGAAGATTCTTGGGCACCGATTCAGCAGCTATTTCTCCGAAGACTGAACTCTGAATGGTAGCAGCGTTTGCACGCTCTTCAAGTGCTTGAATGTGAGATTTCATCGTCATTATTGTTGTTGCGACGTCGTAGTGGGCCACTTGTGCCTTGAAAATAAGGGACGATAAGCTTTTAATTATTGGTCCGGCTTCGTCAAGAGATATGGGTTCCTCTCTGTTTGCAGCCTTGGAGAGTAAAGATTGGCAACTTCGTATTTTTGAACTCAGCTCCCAAGCGAGGTGGAGATTGTTATGTTCTTTTGCGATGATAATGTAAGCTTTTGCAAGGGTCATTTGCTCTGCTAGTTGTCGGGCATATGATCTAGCATTTAATATATCTTCAGTAAAGTTTCGGTTCGCGTGAACAGGCCTGTCCCTTTGATGGTTTATCTCCTGGTAAATGCAGTAATAAGTTGATCAGAAGAAGAGAACAGTAAACCAATGAGAGATACATGCATGATGATCGACTATAACAGAGTCAGCAAAAATCTTATTAGTACAGGAAATATCACCAATCAAAGAAAATGGTAACTATAAATTAAAAGTAACTGAGATAAAATTGTTAAACAAGAAAACAACCTAAAGCTATTTAATTAAACCATCCAGAATAATTTTGGCCTGAATTAAAAGAACTGAGATTCAGATAGTAATGCTCTTGAGTTCATGAATTCTAAGAAAAGTCATAGAAAATATTAAAATCAAACATCGTACTCAATGCAAAAAAAGATATGAATACAATGTAGTGGAGAGTGAAGAATAAAACTTCAAGTGCTCTACAGCTTTCTTTCTGATTTCCTTTTGGAATTCACATAATTTAGATACTGCAGTCATAGAAAACTTTTTTTTATGCTTGATTTGTAAGGTGCATACAATGACCTAATTCATCATGCTAAAGTCAATAAGCTAATCTGGTTTCTTTCCTACTTAGCATCCTCTCATCTTTACTATCTTAAAATCAAATAATTCATTTTTCTTACTCATTTTCATCAAAATACTTAATTTTAGTTTCAAGAGCTGTCGTGAACCAACTAGCAGTTCACATCTTCTCATGAACTGAATAGAAAAACCAAGACCTATTAATATTTCACATATTTCATGCAAAGGATACTTTAGATGAAATTTATTTTCATTTCAAGCATGGTAGTCTGCATAAATATATATTTAATCCAAACATATTGAAGCATGAAAAAACAGAAATACAGCACAAGTTTGAGAAATGAAACAAAATGCATTGATAACTGCACCTAATCATAGAAAGAACACATTCATGTAATAATTACTTTTCGGATGAAGAGGATAAAACAATAATATTTCAAAAATGTAAAAAGATATCATAATATGTCCTTCAAAAACAATTAATCAGATAGCAAAAGCTGGGATTGGATTTGTTGGCTAAAACTTTCAGGGCCCAAAATATGCTCTCCTAGTCATACTTGCAACCACTATTCAGAAATTTTATGACATTATGGAATTGGGAGAAGGCAAACCGAAATTCTACACATCACAGACCACACAATGAATGCTCCCGGATCAATAAAATAATTATATTTCCGTTGATTGGGCTCATGCTAGTCCGATTATATATTCAACAAACTAAACCAGTTACCAGTCTATTGCACACAATCAGCATTAAAGCTTCATCATGATGCTGCGTTCCTTCGAACTTCGAAGCAGAAGGTGGTCCTTAATTAACGATAAAACTAGACCAGATCCTCCCTCCTTTTAGAATTCATTAATTGCTTTTAGAACATGCCTAGCTCAACAGTGTGACAGTTAGAATTTACCTAGATATCAAAAGTCCCCTTTACAAGGTATTTCAAGACCGTGCATAATTGCAACCTTTAAATTATACGTTTAATAAATTTGGAGGAGCTTAAATCATATACAAAATTCACAGATGCTTGGTTTAAAAAAGCCAAGGCAGATTGAGGCAACAAGGCCCTGGAAATTCAAGGCTTGCGGTGAGAGCGAAGGCGAGAGAATCACAGATGTGAGGCAGGCTTATATTTTTCTAAAAAAATACTTATAAAATTATGTATACATCATAGTTCTCGCTTAAATATAATGGCAGGTTGTGATCAGACTATAAGTCTATAACACATAACCCAAAAGGTACAGCTTCAGCAATCACCAACTAGACAAGACATATTAAGCTGTATTAATCATGAAGGACGTGCATGATAGGTCATTCATATCATGTTCTATTACGAAGGAGAAGAAACATGAAATAAATGCCTAGATAGAACTCTTGAATAGAATAGCAGTAGCCCTCGAAAGTTCGTGAAAACAGAGAGAGAGACGAGAATATGCAACGTAGAGAGTAAGAATATTTTTATGCATAGAGGAGAGAAAAATATATGCAGCAGTAGGAGCACTATTATTCAGAGAGGAGAGTATTTATCGAATAGAGGAGAGAAGATGATATGAAGCAGTGACAAGAAGTAAGAACATTTCAGTTAAAATAATAATTAATGATTTTTACAGAAACAATTTTCAATTTCACATGATCCTAACACATTCATAACTCCCATCCTAGTTTATCTAATTCTATAACTCCAATGCAGAAAAAGGACACCTCACCGTCTAGATTTTGCAGTTGATCTTTGAAGAATATTGGACATCCAACAGTAATAGCATTGCTCAAAAATAAATAAAATATTACACTATGATCTCAATAAAAGGGGAGCAGAAGTCTCCTATCATTGAATGACTTCACCTTCTGACGAAGATCGCTCATTTAAAGAATTCCGTAACAACTTTAAGCTTTTCTTATTTTCCATGAGATCCAATTTAGTTGCAGCTCAGGTATTTGGTCACAAATCAGATATCATTTAGGGGAGTGTTTGCTACCCAATCAAAACAAAAGACATGATCTAGCTTTAGCTCATACAATGGCTGGCGCATAGACCAAAACTACTACCTCATACACATTAAATTAGATTTGTGAGGTTATAACAGTTCCTAACAAAGTGTCATTGTACAAGCGCAAATTATCTCTAGCCAATAACCTAACTAACTTGTATGAAAGAGGAAGAAGAACACCCGTAAAATGTTCCTAACACATTGTGATTTCTTAATCAGAAAAAGAACCTATCAGGAAAAAAAAAACCACACTAGCAGATTTGAAATTGAAAATTTACTGTTCAGCAATTTACGCGTTGCATGTACACTTTACAATGATCCCATTCACTAAACAGAGATGTCGGCAAGAAGAAAAACAACGGTGTGTTAACCAGATTGGCTTTCTACAGAAACAAATATTCAGGCAGAAAGAGCATTCATCTCAAAGAAACAAAATAAATGATAGTCTAGCTAACTTTACTAGATTATTAGGGGAAAACATCGTCGACCAAACGAAATACTAAGAGGTCCATAACCTAGATCACAAGCGTTTAATTTTCTCATCATGGAGTCATGGAACAATCAAAAAAACGCCTCAATCTAATTCAGCAAGATTCATTCAATACAAAGAGGCGATCATAGCCAATAACAAAAACAAAATTCGTAGAGATGCTCTAATTTAAGCTGCAGTCTTACCAAAAAAGGCTGTTCCTCATGATCCTCATCTCGCTGGTTATGCTGAACAACAAACAATCCAAAACCTGCAATCAAGAACAAGAGAAGCAAAACCCAGATCCACCATGAAAACCTCCTTCGAACCGGGCGCCGAAAGTCGGCCGCCCGACGGCGCATCTTCAGCGCAAATCTTCCCCAAATTCAATGCCAAATCAAGATTCCCGCGCGGCCCATCAACAAGCCTGGATCAAAGCGGCTGCTGGGAGGAAATAGATCCAATATTTCACCTCCCAAATCTAGAAACTAGAAACCCCACCAATCAGTTTCCGACAAAACACAAAAATCAACAGCTTCAACCGAAACCCAGAATGTAAGCCGGTCAAGATTTAAGAACTCCAAAATGCATCAACTCTGCAAGGTTCCAATCTTCAGAGTGAGATATTTAAAGCGAGAGAGTGTGTGTGCATTCACACATGAATGCCAGCTTTGTTCAGTGAGGAAGGAAGAGAGTGTGTCCTTTTTTGTTCCTCGGTTAAGGAAGCAAATCTCGATGAGTTGGCATTCATTAGTTGATAAATCACAGGGCAAAATCTAATAAAGATTAAAGATTTGCACATGTTTGATTCGATTTCCCTACCAACTTTTGAGTTTTGATCGTGCCTTGTATTTTTTTCTATTTCATGTTATGTTGCACACTTTTATCTATTGAAAAATGGCCTCGTAATGATATATATATATATATATAGCAAAATAAATGATATCATATAATCCTGACTCGTAAAGTGTATCCTCTCTGTAATTACAAGTTTCGACTTTTCCTAATCTGAAAATTGTTCCTCTTATGAAGTTTAGCTTTAAAGAAACATGTTTATATAATGTCAGAAAGTTCTTTATTAGTTATTAATGTGTTGGCAAAAACAATTCTGAATCATTAGTGACGACTAGGTAAGTGCAAACGCACTCCCAATAATTCTGAATCGAGGAAAAATCAAGTTCATCATGTCATACTGATGCCCATCTCGATCAAATATTGATTCGGAAAAATCGGAAAAGAAATTGGATTATGGTTTAGAATCAGAATTCAGAATTGGTTAATGGAAATATTTTCAAATTAAATTCTTGAATGCGACTTCTCTTATAAAGTAAAAGTCGCACTACTATCTGGACAATATACTATATAGAAAACCAATTCAAAAGTTCATTAAACCAAAACTACTGCTTTAAGTGCTACTCAAAAGAGAACTTAACTGCTGTG
>AYJT01031942.1:0-11196 GCA_001278415.1 Ocimum tenuiflorum | reverse complement strand
CCGCCGCCGCCGCGCAAAGCCTGTGTTTAATGGTGTATGTTGGTGAATTTCTTTTTCACATTCCAGAGAGAGAGGGGGAGAGAAAGTTGGTTAGAGAGTGGAGGTAGTGTTGTTTTTATTGGTGAATGGTGATTAGTGAATGTGAGAGGTGTTCAAAGTCAACGGCCTTCATATTCCTTTATATATGAGTGATTCTTGCACTAAATTTAGACATCCAGATAAAATTTGCAGTGTTTCAGATAATCTAGAAAGGAGTGATAACCTAAGTCAACAGAATTTGGGGAATTAAAAACTAATTAAGTCAACAAAAAGTATCATGAATTTCAATCACATGTCATATAAATTCGTCTATTTTCTGTTAGCATACAAATATAAATAGAAACGAGTATTTAGACTACCATTTTTCAAGTTCCTTCAATTACTCAATAAGAACGAAAATAATACAGAGATCCAATAAGATGTTAGACTCTTCCCATTTTAATTTTGTTGCTGTTTATTTTATAAATGAAAAAGAAATTGAAATTTATTCTCATTTCTCACCAATATGTATTTTCATATGATCACGCACACACACACATATCACCAAAGGAAATTTTATGATTTTTCCAACGAAATACTAATTGCATATGTTTAGTTGAAGAAAATTACACGAAAGATTCAAATTAGTGATTTAACTCACGAATTGTGTGTTGAAGCAGAGGCATACTTCAATTATTTGTAAACATGCTCACTTTTCTATAAAAACATGATTTTTAGAAGTAAAATTCATACAAATATATGAATATGATCGTGTTTACATATATGCAATAACATGAATATATTTATACAAAAATATGTTTATATTTATACATAATATGCGCATCACAAATTAATGAATGTTATGCACACGAAAAGTTTTCTAATAATAACTTTGTATGCTGCCAAATTGAGATGCTATACTTATGGAGTTTTTTCATCTTAATCTTTGATGAGTCCGAATAGATGAATGAGATTTATTCAAATTTCTTACGTAGAAACCCATTCTCATGGGTTTGCATCT
Source organism: Ocimum tenuiflorum (assembly GCA_001278415.1). Classification (NCBI taxonomy): domain Eukaryota; kingdom Viridiplantae; phylum Streptophyta; class Magnoliopsida; order Lamiales; family Lamiaceae; genus Ocimum; species Ocimum tenuiflorum. The sequence goes on along the minus strand of AYJT01031942.1, from coordinate 10,157 downwards.
TGATATATGTGTATATATTTATTTATCTTGTATAAAGATCTTCGTTACTCTTGGATAGAAGTCATCAAATTTATGAACTTTCTATCTAGATCATCAAATACTTGTCATGTAGAGTTCCCACCCTAAAAATAAGATCAAGTACGGCAGAAAACACACGCGAAGGAAGAAAATGCACAATAATTACTTTTGCAAAATGGATAGAAAGAAATTAGCTCCAAAGAAAAAAAGTATTATAACATTTGAAATAATAAGGCCGAAAAAACACAGAAGCTAAGTACTTGAACAAGAATTATGCTTGACTAGTCAATAAATCGATAGATATCAAGATCGATCAATCACCCAACATAGATATCATTCAATTGAAAAATACACAAATGTGTTTCTAGTCAAATTAATACCAATAAATAAATATACTTGACCAATCAATCATCCAATAGAATCAAGTGTAGAAGTCCATAATTGGTCAATCACACCATCATAATCATATTTGATTCAAAGAATTGTTGATTGGCTAAAATGCGCTTACAGACTTACACAAGTAATGAATAAGAACGATTAATGAAAGCACATGTGAAGTTAACTAGTCAAAACAAGTAGGACATATTTGACTAAATAAGAACCAATAAAACACAAGTTATATATCAGTTTGAGAAACTTTTTGAGCTTATATGTAAAAACAGACGCATAATAAAAACTGATATGGCCATCATCAACGTCAAGCAAGGTTCGTATATAAGTTATAAGATAAATTTATTGACGTTGATGATGACCATATCAGTTTTTATTTTGCTCAAGTTATTGACAAATGTACTACTTTTTGAGCTTACATCAATTTTGATGTGTGGCTCACCAATCTAGTTGAATACCGAGAGATCTAGAAGAAGGTGCTCGAATCTGAGAATATCTACGCGAAGAAGAAGTTTCCAACAACCAAAGTCAACTGCTTCCGAATTATGCTTGCAGTCGCAGAGTAGGAATTAGTGGTTTTGTTTGACACTGAAAATGTTTTCCATTCCCATTGTGGATTAAGATGGATACTATCCCATTTGGTTTTGAGCTTGCATATGAAATTATGCATATTATTGTGGATTAAGATGGAAATTATGCATATTATCTGGTTTTGTGTTCAAATAATAACTTATTTTTATATGTTAACTAAGAACTAATTTAGACTTTTGATTTTGGAGATCGAATGACTATTAAACTCACACGTGGCAGTTTTTTTTTAAGGAGGAAAATATGTGGAGGGACAAGCATGTATTTCTACGAAAATAGTAAACAAGGAAATTTTCAATCAAAGATACTACCATATATTTTTTAAATAACGTTTATTGCATTTGCATGCAATCATTTTTATCTCCCAGGCAATTGATTTTGAATCCTCATGCTTAGTATTTTGTTGGATGTTTTGTTTTTGTTAACTTTTATTGGATCATTATGTTTGGCATGCTGTGGTTTTAGTAGTTTAGTAAACTTTTAAATTTTTTTTATTAATATCGCAGGCCTTTAAAAGTTGATGTTTTATAATGCAAAACAGAGTATATAAAAATGTCTAGCAAATATACTTTTTAATAAATAAAAATTACTAATCATAACATTATGTATGTCAATAAAAATCATTATTTTAATTAATTTGTAACATTATTACAAATTTACGAGATAATGTAAATTTGTAACGTTAATTAATTTGTAACATCATATATGTCCATAAAAATCATCATTTTAATTAATTTGTAACCTAATTAACTTATAATTAGAAATTATTCCAAAACAATACACGGATTATTTTCAATCTTACAATGTTATAATAAACGAGAATTGCGTAATGCTTTAAAGCTTAAAAATACTCATCATAGTTTTTTCAATTAATCATGGTTGCTTAATACACTAATCATTATTATTATTATACTAAATTAGCATTATTAAAAATTACATTATCGGGAAAAGTTATAAAATTTAAATTTAGTTCATAGTAATGTTATACACACTATAGAGTAATGATGAGTCGTTAGTTGTGATGAAAACATTATAAATTTGCATGTCACTTTCATTTCGTTAGTGTGTGCTCTGTAGGGCAGCTTAGATGAAATAGTAGCTTGGTTCATGTGAGCTTTATACGGAACGATACTTACAAAATCATCATCATCAACCATTCTAATCCGCTTAGCACCTATAAGTAATGAAATTATGTAAGCAAATAATATACAAAAACTAACAAACATCAAAATTATCATTGTGCAATAATGATCACATACAATACAATGTTTCATACAATACCACATAATTTTCTCACAAAGGACCAATCGAAACATCAAAATATAACGAATCATAACATTTCTTTAAATAAAGAAAGATTCAGGAGGGATATGTGCTTGGATTTAGAATCCGGGACGAATATGAGTTTAGGTGCGTGGAAATGAACTATTTAGATCCTCTAAATTATTTAGGCGGTTTAACCCAAGTTTTTGCTGTTTTTTAATTGTTATGTAATTATTTAATTATGCGATATTTTTTGTGTGTGTAAATTTGTGGATGAATAATCTAGTGGAATTGAATTTTGGTTCAACGAAATCGATAGCCAATTTGATATCTAAATTTAAACAATCAAGACAACAATTTTTATATTACCGAAAGCAAAATATACAAAATGTCATGACGATTCATAATCATATGATGAGGATTCCTTCACGGGGTGTACTCATATGAGAACACCTCTTAGTATTAGATATAAGAATAAATCTGCGTCACCAATTCTATAAACAGACGACACATATTTAATATTTGTGTTTGTATATGGGAAGCAGATAACTTGCATATACAGAATGTAATTAAGACTATCATTTGCAACCAAAAATATTAAAAATAAAGGAATCAAATCTGTCCATTTCAAAATTCAATGAACGAGATTTGTTTTCATTTCTCATTCTATTTAGTGTTCTCAATATTAATATGTTCCTTTACCAATATATGGTATATTCTTAGATTAGACCAGACACTTTTAAGAACAAAAGCTACTTTTTGAAGATTAGGGAATTATATTGGGGGCCATTGATGAATATTGTGGAAAGACCGTTGAAATTTTAATTAAAAAAATAAAACACAATTGTATATCCAAACCTACACGTGTGCCCGCGTAACAAATTTATATTTGCACATTTTACGAATTTATATTTCCTATAGATGATCAAAAACATGATTCTATAGCTGCAGGATCGAATTGTTGTTATAGTAATAAATAATGATACAACATAAAACAAACATTCCGGCGTTATTAAAATTAAAAACAAATAAAACGTATCAAGCAGTTTAAAATGTAAATAACTACGATGACATCTGTAATTTAATCACGTATCTTATGTGATAAAATCAAAATTTTAACATACAAATTGAAAAGTAAGAACTGTCATTTAATTTTCAGAACTCTTATTACATTTACGGGCTGATTTATTTAGTAACAAAATCACCCAAACATAATATGGGCAAAAATCAAGATAATTAGGTAAAAGTAAATTAAATGTGTAACCCTATCACAGGCATTTCACGCTATTTGCTGATTTAAAGTATATTCTTTTTTTTAATTTAATTATAATATTAAATAAATTACACCCTGGTGTCCCCACCATAAACTCGAAAATTGACTTTTACGGTCATGGAAAAGATACTTACCACTGTACCACGAGATCAAAGTATAAATTACCAATCAAAGATGAGACTCAATGGAGTGAAAGAAAATCTAAAAAAGGTAATCCTATGTGAAAAATGCAAAGTGTAACGGGCAAATTTAATACGCCTTAAAGTCGCATTTAAATTATCAAAACAGTTGCAATTTTTTTTATTTTTTTTTATTTTCGATGATTCAATTCACTATTGAGAGCCTTTAAATACCTCAAGTTTTGTGTTCAAACAATGTGCCAAGAAAGCATCAAACAATCACACAATATTTGTTGATCCATATTACAAATATAGTTCACAATGAAATCCCTCCTCCCTTATTTCTTTCTCTTAGCCACCATTAATTTATTGATGGTTGATGCAAAATGTAGAATCACAGAGAGTTACGAGGTTCATGTGATAAACAAACTCCCAAACCCCCCACTCGTACTGCATTGTGCTTCTGGAGACAACGAGCTCGGACATTGGAAAACAACGACGAATTACGATTTCCACTGGAGTTTCTGCGACAATTATACGGGCAACACCCTATTCTTCTGTCATTTTTGGTGGGGTAAAGAACGCGAAGTTGCTTTCGACGTTTTCACGTCGAAACATAGTAATAGATGTTCACGTGGTAAATGCATTTGGGAAGTGAGGAGTGATGGTATTTATTTTTCAGGCGGACAGAAACCTAGCCAGTTTGAGAAGATGTTTGCTTGGAAGGACTGTCACTGAGAAGCAATTCAGATTTTGTAATAATTTGTGATGGTTAGTGGTCAAAAGAGATCGGGAGAGTTTTGCATTTTTAGTCGAACATATGAGATATATATAGTTCGATTTTATTTTGGTTTCACTACCTTCAATTTTTATTTTGATCTCATTATCTTGGTAGCGTAATACGATGTGTAATATTTATCTACATCTTAAAAGGCAAGGCTATGCAAAGTTTACCAGCCCAAAACATTTTCTAAAAATAGTTAATACAAATAATAAGAATTAATTAATACAAAACAACGATTTCTAAGAATTTCTAAAATTGTCATTCATTAGTTGATTCATTCGTCTGCTCAATTAACGGAAAGATTTTACGAATTTAAGTTACCATATTTAAAACTTCAATTAATAAAAAAAACAATGTCAAGTGTATGGATTTATGAATCATTGTAACAATTACATCTAAAAAAATTGCCGTAAATAGATTGTATGGTTTATATGTTATAATTATGGTAAATAACGTTTATCAAGTAGTCAATGATTTCAACCGTAAAATTAAGTCATATTAAAACCTCCGAAACTAACTCAAAATTTAAGATCTTTTGTCAAATTTATGATTATAAATACATGTAGTACTGTATATATCTTTCCACCGTTACCTTGTTCATATCAACATAATACGGCAGAAACTTGAGTTCAAAATTGATACCAATAATGTCTTCAAAATCTTGAAGATCAACCCAGAAGATGCAATGTTTTTGCTGGAGTTGTTCAAAATCTGCAAATTAATTGAAACCTACGATAGCTTCAAAAAATCACAATAATATATTCTGCAAACTAGCCTTGATGCTATTAATATGGTTCGGTTGGGCTTACTATGAGATCAATTGTTAGGTTCATGAGTTTTTTCTTTTCTTTTTTTTTCGAAAACATTCAAGAGGTAATTTGATATATTAATGATAAAAAAAATGATGCCATAGGCACCAAAATACAATGTAAAAACCAATGATTTATATTCCATCAATTGTATGATTTATTTTCATTTTTTAGGTGCTTATTTATGTAAAATAATGCGCTTCTTATCGTGAATTCCATTTTGTTGCCAATCATTGTTTATGGTATCGTGAAACTATTTAGATAATTCATTTGATTCAAAAAAGGATGTTAACTAAAGCTTTTATGTGGTTTTGATCATGACTAATACTAAAATAAATATTACATTTATTTATTAAATAATAAATTATTAAAAATAATACTTACCTACGTGTTGCGCATCGCACAGATAACAAACTAGTATGGTCTAAAAGTGGATTTCAATCGTCAATCTACTAGTGTTGTAAGCCATTAATAATATATATCCATGCATTCATTTATTAATTCTGATAAATTTTTCCGATGACAAGATTTTCTATAACGAAAACATACTAGTAACCTTTTATAATAAACATTTTGTTATCACGTTCAGATGGAAAAATATTTGAATCAACATGACTGAAATTTTTTAAGGAGAAACCAAATCGAGCCAAACATGTAATATAACTAAACTAAAATTTTTATTTGGATGATTCGATTTTTTTATTTAATCGAAATATAAAATAGCAAATAAATAAATAATAATAAACCAATAAACCCCAACAAAAACTAATTAAAAATCAACAAAATTCAATATAAATCCAACTGAAAATAAGCAAACTAAAAATCCTACTTAGGTAATATACTAGTGTGTGCGTATATACATATAGAGTTGTGATCAAATGATAATGAGATTTGGTGTAATAAATGATTTTTAAACCATGACCCTTGATCATCTAAATCAGACAGCTGCATTTTGATTAGAAATGGCAGCCAGATATTTAATTTAGGGGAATTTACGGTATTAGTCATATATCTAAATAATTTATCTATTAACCAATTAGAGAAGTGGCAAGAGTTATTTTTTAAATCCATGGTGATCATCATTCTCCACATCTAACAACCGGAATTAAATTATAGTAGAATTAAGTCTCAATTTTAGCACTAGAATTATATTCGCGATCCACACAATTGGTGAAGAAGATGGAGTCGGAGGAAGCACGTAACTATACTATTACGCAGTAATTTAATTTGCTATAATGTAGTAATAACAAATAATATTATTCAGTTAATTCAAAATACATAATGTAGTAATTTGCGATCCAAACAATTGGTGAAGAAGATGGAGTCAGAGGAAGCAATGGTCACATGTGGTTTTTTATGACGAATATATCCCTCGATGCATAACACATAAGGACGGACTGCATAATAAATGGTAAAAACATGGGATTAATGCTAGCCATTGATCAATTCATATCTATGGATGAGAATATATAGTATCACACCTATAGGTATATATACCTGAATACTACCATATATATATATATATATATAGATTCAGAGTTGTGATCAAATGATAAAGTCATTTGGTGTGATAAATACTAATGAATTTCGTCCATAAATCTGGCTTGGTCAACGACTAACATTAATCCCGTGTTTTTACTATTCTTTATGTAATTTGCCCCTTATGTGTTATGCAAAAATTCAATTTGTTATTATGCAATAATAATACTATTATGCAGAAATTCAATTTGCTATATGCAGTAATAACATATAATATTATGCATTTAATTCAAAATATATTACGTATATTTTATATGTGCTTTATGAGTGTGTGTAATCACGTGTGAACTCCTGGTGAATGAACTTGTAAACTCATGTATTTTTTGTAGTTATTTGCATATTTTCATATAATATGGAGGACATATTTATATTTCACATAACTTATTATATGAAAATGCGCATCAGAAAAACAAAATGCCACACAAAAATGCTCCTTTGATATAAAAAAATACCAATATACAGAAAAAAAATAAAAGAAAAAATGTATGAATTCACAAATTCAACATTTTCACCCAATGTGATGATTTCTGTTGCGATTAACCAAATAAAATATAATATGTATAGTACATTCAACGACCGAAAGATTCCGAATTTGATAGAAATCACATCTATTGCTAATTGTATCAATTTTACAACCTAATTCTTCAATCTACTGGTGCTATAGACATAGTATTTCGGATCCTCTGTTACACAATATGATGTCACGCATTGCGCTATACCATGTGTATTCTTAACATATGTATTAGTTAAGGGTGGTCAATTAAGATAAATTATTTCCTTATTATGAGCTTGATTGATTTTCGTTGATTTGTCACATGTTAATAATTCAAAAAATGCTGTTCAAAAAATAAATAAATAATCCAAACAATGTATAACACAATGTGTAGTATCATTATGCAACCAGGTATCCGGACCATTAATAATATACCCACGTATTCATTACAAATAACATTAATTCTAATCATTGTTCCCCATAGCGAGATCTTCTATAATAAAATGATACTATACACCTTAGCCAATAAAAAATATACACACCAGATCCCTAACGCTCGCATTTAAATCATCAAAATAATTTCAATTTTCCTATTCCAAATCACTGTCCTAACCCTACAAAAATCTCAAGGTTTGTGTTCAACCAATGTGCCAAGGAATCAACAAACAATCAAACAACATTTGTTGATCAATATTTCAAACCATTTCACAATGAAATCCTTCCTCCCTTATTTCTTTCTCATAGCCACCATCAATCTCTTGATGGTTGATGCAAAATGTGGGATCACAGACAGGTACGAGGTTCATGTGATAAATAAACTCCCAAATCCACCACTTCAACTGCATTGTGCTTCTGGAGACGACGAGCTCGGAACTCATAAAACGACAACGAATTACGATTTTCACTGGCAATTTTGCACCAGCTACATCGCTGGAAAAACCCTGTTCTTCTGTCATCTTTGGTGGGACGACAAGAACGTTGCTTTCGACGTTTTTACGTCGAAAACTAGTGGAAGATGTCAACATGGGACATGCCTTTGGGAAGCGAGGAGTGATGGTATTTATTTTTCGGGCGGACAACAACCTAGCCAGTTCGTAAAGATGTATGACTGGAAGAAAACAGTGTAACCATCTGATTAATTTTGGAAAGGTTTCTTATATTGTAATAATTTTGTTGGCCAACGGCTAAATTGATATGGGAAATAAAGATTTGTTCTCTCCCAAAAATATATATTTTATTCTGTTGATTTCCATTCCATACGAAAATGAGTTGTTCGTTTTGTTGTTCAGTTGCTAGTTTCTTTCATATTACCTGGAACATTTGGATGTGATTTATTATAATATTAATTAAAAGATTTTAAAAAAAAAAAGTTTAATTAAGAACTCTATCTAGTTAAGTAGGTCGGGCTACTAAATCTATTTACTTTTAACTTAATAATGTATTTATAATTTAAAATAAAAATATATAGTAAAATATTAAATGGAAAAGTAATATTTATATACATATATATTATATTAGTAACCGTGCATTTTGACATAGCTGTATATTTTTGCAAAAATACAAAACTCACTATGTAAAAATATGCGGTTATAGTTATTTTATTAAGAGGAGTTATTATTTGAAGAAATTATTGTGTCATATTGGAATGAATCACCGCAATCCATTTAGATGCTATCAGTGATCAAGATTCTATCTATTATTATGACTTTTTAACCATAAAATCTGTCACATCTCCACACAGGCTATTGTCAACACTGCTGCCACTATATTACCTACCTCATTGAGGTAGGTAATATAAATGATCAACCATAATTGTATGAATGATTAAGTATAAGTTTATAAATGATTAATCATAATTCTAGATTAAGCATAAGATTTCCAAGTTATAATCCACATTTCAATATCAACAAATGACTAAGCATGAGTTTGTCAGCAATTAAGCATAATTTAATGAGCGATTCAGCAAAATGAACGATTAAACATAAGCTCTCATTTATAATCCATGTTTTAGTTAAAACCATTGATCTCATTATATCCTAACCAATTTAACATCAAACTTAATTTTAACACCGGAAAAGTGAAACTTTCCTTTAGAAAAACTGCTCAAAGACTTAGTACTGCTTTCATCTGTAATGGACACGGGTACTACGAGGTGTGGAATCGAGTCAGAGCCGAGAGTGGGACATGAATTTCTTAATTATAACTATTAGTATTATAATAATGGAATGTTTATTTTGTTGTTGATGGCCCATATTGTTTAGGCCTTATTTTATGTTTCATTAGGGTTGTTCTTAGTATATAAACTAGAATATCATAGAAAGTGAGAGAAGAAAGAATTAAATCAAAAATCTCTTCTCTCTCAAGTTCTCTCTTCTACCCTCCCCTTCTTCCTCACTAATTCTCCTCCTTATTTTCCTATATTTTATTTAAATTAATGGGTTACCATAGAGTGGAGATCGTCACCGTTGATGAATATAAGGGAATAGAAGTTGTTATAATCGATTCCATCTATTATTCTACGGATTATATAGAAATCATGACCATAGATGAGTACAAGGGTACCGAAGTCGTGACATCATCTTCCTCCCCTCTTTCGTCTTATTTTTCTCTTCCTCCTCAAATATGTTCTGAATAATATCGAACTTCCATTCTTTTGTGTCATAGCCAGCTGACTCTCTTCTCACCTACTTCATAAACCAGAAAAAATGTTTTTGAAATAACTCTGGTGATGGCTGATGATGTTGAGAGGCTTATTGTTCGTGCTTCCTTCATTCACGCAAAATCGTTCATTTAGAACTGCTCCGATAATAGTCTAAGTTCAAGTCGTGACAAACTTGCAAACCATAAGCAAAGTTATTCTAATCCAATGTATTGAGATCTC
>AYJT01031941.1:0-14402 GCA_001278415.1 Ocimum tenuiflorum | reverse complement strand
TATATATATATATATATATATAACTCTTGGGGATCAAATTACAATTTCTAAATATATTCTAATTTTTTTATTATAAAATAAATAAATAGTAAAACCACTGATTTATAGATTACTGTCTATAACAAAGTTGTGAACTGAGGCAGTTACATAGGACGAGAACATCAAGACTTTACCATCAAGCTAATGACTAATTATGCTTTTGTACTCCACAATAATTCTTTCGTTTAAATGAGCAAAATAGGTACAAAATTAAAATATAATTAATGGGTTCCAAGCCTGTAACTTGTAGTGTGGAACAACACCCACCCTTAACACTAGATAGGTTATCTATTTGTTCAAGAATTGAAACTACGTTATTTTATGAGAAAATGAGTCATTATCCTTCACATCAAAATTTTAGCAGATCATATATTTGTTCAAGAATTGAATCTAAGTTCTTGGTCCAAGTCTCCAACTCTCTCTCTCTCTCCACTACGGTTAGCAGAGAAATGAGAATTGTGTCTATTTTAATTGCCAACGAGTTCTCCAATAACAAATATAAAATCAAGTAGAAAAAAATTATGACTATATGATTTAAATCAGCAGCTGGGTGTCACCATTTCCCATTCCACTTTGAGGGATTATGTCTTTGAAGGAGATAATTTTATTATGATGATGATGATGATGATGATGTCAATCGGCTTTGACTGAATCCGTTATCACATTAAGTAAGATATTTAGTTTGAATATACTAAATTTAGTAATTTACAAATTCGCCAATAAATAAATTACTCGCATTACGTAATATAATTTGAATCGAATTAATTACTTCAATAATCTCATACACCAATTGAGTATTCACCTCACAAAATCTTATCTATCAGAATTTAATATATCGGTCTAAAAATTAAGAAAATCTTATAAAATTCCAATGAAATTCTAATTACATAAAATAGATATAAAAGTCTACACACATCCCTAATACTCACATTTGAATCATCAAAATAAATGCAATTCACTACATATTGAAACCATATAAATATCTCAAGTTTTGTGTTCAGAAAATGTGCCAAGAAAGAAATTAACAATCAAAACAACCTTCGTTGATCAATATTGCAAACTATTTCACAATGAAATCCCTCCTCCCTTATTTCTTTCTCTTAGCCACAATTAATTAATTGATGGTTGATGCAAAATGTAGCATCACAGACAGGTACGAGGTTCATGTAATAAACAAAGTCCCAAATCCACCACTTGTACTGCATTGTGCTTCTCGAGACAACGATCTCGGACGTTGGCAATGGACGACGAATTATGATTTCCACTGGCATTTCTGTGAAAATTATACTGGAAATACCCTATTCTTCTGTCACCTTTGGTGAGGTGAAAAACTTAACGTTGCTTTCGATGTTTTTACGTCGAAGCATAGAGATAGATGTTCACGTGGTAAATGCCTTTGGGAAGCGAGGAGCGATGGTATTTATTTTTCCGGTGGACAGCAACCTAGTCAGTTCGTGAAGATGTATGATTGGAAGAAAACAGACTAACCATCTGATTAATTTGCGAAGGTCTTTTAAATTGTAATAATTTTGTTGGCCAACGTCTAAATTGATTCTGGAATAAAGATTTTATTCGGTCCTAAAAATATATATTTTATTCTGTTGATTTCTATTCGATACGACAATGAGTTGTTCGTTTTGTTGTTCACTTGCTAGTTTGTTTCTTCTTATCTGAGTTCTCGGATTTTCCCTTGCATAGAGGTTGTATGTTTGATAAATTTTGTAACCCATAACTTATTGTTATATGGGTGTAGCATGCTCAATTTATCGCAATATGGCCTAGTTTGTATCTCAAAACTTATTAATTACTGCATGGCTTATGCAATTATGAGGTCTATAAAAATCCACAGTTATTAGTTATTTCACCAAGACGAGTTATTATTTGAAGAAATTATGGTGTTAAAAGTCTTTGGTGTTGAATAGGAATGAGTCACGACGTGGGTCATTGGGTATTGTAATCGAACATGGGAGGAAATCATTAATTAATTGGAGTATGTAACCAATTTAATCTAAATCTGTAGTTTATAGCCTAAAGGACCGTAACCCCTTGGTATAGAGTGTTATGCACCACACACAATTGGGTTTGATGGCTCAATTGAGTGAAATTAAAATGATTATGCCTAAACTTATACTAAGCATGCAAATGGTGTTTAACAAGATTAATACATCACAAATCATACATATATCATGGGTTAGATGCACATAGATCATGGCTCTCAACACACTAGTTGATGTCTCTAAATGTGACGAGGATTTATGGATTTCATAAGAAAAGAAGGAAATCACATCTACAATCAATTAGATAAAAAAAGTCCCAAACTCATTCACATAAACCCTAGACCCACTTACTAATTTAGCTCATGATCAGTGAAATTAAAAGTAATCCAACAATAGAAATCGTGATAAAATGGTAGAATAAGAGAAAGGAAAGCAAGCCTGTAGTATGATTTCGATTGAATGTCGGAATTCCACAGAAAAAGCTTCCAAGTTTCAAGGTTTCTCTCAATTAAAGCTATAGTCTAAGATAATTGCTAAAGATTATTATGAAATTGCAAAACAAAGTACTATTTATATGCTAAAGTTCCATAAATTGCAAAACGGAACCCCGAAAATCACATGTTGGCCCTTGATAATACTGAGGTGTGGTCCACCAAGAGACCCTGCGACCCGCGCCTCGCTCTCTCACATGGCAACTAGCGAGGCACGGTCTAGTGTTTCACCCATGCCTAGACCGTGCTAATTGGCCTATTTTCCTCGCATCTGTTGTAGAACGCGTTTGGTGATGCATTTTCGACCTTTTCTTCAACATGTTGAAATCTCGAGCTTTGTTCTTTCATTCCAATGCTTCCAACTCAAGTTGGGCTTGATTCGCATTCCTTTATTCACCTAAAGACTAGAAAAAGAGATGAACATGATCACCAATAACGAGATAACAATCCAGAAATACTAATTAAAATCAAAGCTCACAAAATATCAACACAATCACACGGCCACGAAAAAGCATGGGGAACGAGATCAACCATTTGTTTTAGTATCTATAGTTTGTTGATAAATGGAGTATGTAATAGTCCTTAGACCCGAAGTCATGATTCATTTATTTGATGCTTCTTGTATTTTGATCTGGTATAAAGCTTGCACTCCAACTTGGCCCAGATACATCTCCTATCGGGTAAATGACATTGCGAAGGAAAATAATAATTGAGTCAAGATAATATTCATTACGTGATTGAAATTTTGGGAAGAACACTCAAGTTCTTCATGTTATTTGACCGCTAAAGTTACTGAGTGAGAGATGTATTCAATTATAATAATTAAATATAAACGATAATGGTCATTTAATTATTTTGAGATGAAATAGTTAAATTATTAGGATAAACACATAACATATCCTAAGCTTTATTGAGTGGGTTGTGCGTGAAGGGATATTATATAAACTTTATAAAATGTTCAATTTACTTAGTCCATGTAAAAGTTCTTCATATATCAAGCTACACTACACAATGCAATATAGGAGTATTGTTTAAACTTTAATTAGATTATCGTTAATAGTGAAGGACGATAGGATCATGCTTTAATGTTGGTTGATCAGTTTAAGGGTGTAAAGATTGAATTTTGAAATTAGAATCTTAGTCAAAGTGAGAAATTGAAATATGTGTACAAGATTTGTGATATTAATTAAATTAGTATAAGGTATAATCATCTCCAAAAAAAAATTGACAATGCTACACATAGACAACGAAAGACAAACGTCATCGTGGTAAATGTATTTGGGAAGCAAAGAGTGATGGTATCTATTTTTCTAGCGGATAACAACCTAGTCTGTTTGCAATGATGCATTATTGGAAGAAAACAGTACGATATGATTAGGTTGTGTAATTATTTGTGTTGGCTAATGTAGAAAATTGATGCAGTTTAGATTCTCTATTGCACAATATTATATTGTCGGAATGATTAACACATATTACTAAGGAGAATTATCGATTTAGGACCTGAAAGATGATTTATTTATCGATTCAAGACTCGAAAGATCACAAGATTCTCGATTTAGGACCTCTATGCTTAACAGCATTAGTAAGTCATCCAACGAAACCTGGTTGTTTATGTATCATGATGAAGAACCGACTGCAATTGAATTAAATAGACAAAAAAGTAATAAACTTATGAACTTCAATTTTATGAATTTGTGAGAAAATTATGGTTGCAATTTAATAAATTAGATGTTGATTTTTTTTAATTTAATATAATTATGGGAGTGACGTGAATACGTAATGACTACATCATCTTTCGTTGGTTTCTTAGTAACACCATTAAGCATGGAGGTCCTGAATCGATAATTTTGCGATCTTTTGGGTCTTCGAGAATCTTGCGAGTTGCGATCTTTCGGGTCTTAAATCGATAATTCTCCTATCACTAATTAATGGAGGTCAATCATGATAAAATGTTTCTTTATTAGGATTACGATTATCTTCTTAATTAGTACACATCCCAATCATTCGAGTAGTGTAACACAATTTTTAACATTGTTATCTAAAGAGGATCTCAACTGAAATTTATGTGCACTTTTGTAGTTTTATTTCTATCAATTCCTGTTATCCCGTCTTTCTATTTTTTTTTTCCTTTAATTTTGTGTTCAGTTTCGGTAGTTTTCATGGATTCTGTGGGTGGATCGTGATTGCTATAGACATCATACAGATCTCTTTTTTTAAGATTCGTTCAAGTTCGTTGCACACTAGATAATGATGTGGTCCAATGTAATCAGATGAAAAATGTTTATAGTGAAATTGAAAATATTCGCTAAAAAAAAAAAAAGAAATTGAAAATATTGGTATAATTGAGTAGAAGTATAAAGTGAGTGTGTTTTTTGGGTAATAACTAAATGAGGTCGATAAAGTATGAAAGTGTAAATGAACCTCAAAAGAGATAACTTGATGTAGAAATGGGATCCCTTGTTACACAATCGTGTTACATTGTTTGGATTATTAATAAATGTAAAAGTCAGGGGAGATTAATTATTGTAGAATCTTTCTTTATTAAGGATGTGATTTATCTCCATTGATTTGTACACTTGTCAATAATCCAAAAAATGCAACACAATGTGTAATACGATTTTGTAATAGGGCATTCGGACCGGTAAAAATGAAATGTGAAATTTTACGTCATCTCAAAAAAGAAACTTTTTTTTCCCACCGTTGATGAACCTAAATGAATAGATAAGATGTATTATCATTGGCATTAACTTGCGTTAGATCGCCTAAACAATTTAGGCGGATCTAAATAGTTCATTTCTATCAACCCAAATCCATACCCACCTTGAATCATAAACTCAAACTCATATTCTTCATGGATTTTAAACTTAAACCCGTCTAAACGATTTAGGCGGCCTAACCGGAGACCTCCTCATTATCATTTCTCTGCGAAAGATGAGTTTTCATTTATAGGGGTGTAGACATATGACAACATCTTTGAAGTAACTTCAAGTTATTCAAAGTTTGAGTGAATTTTCGTGAGTTTCTCTACCAGCTTTATATTTAGAATTTACTGGGATTATTTATAGTTTAAATCATTTACAAAATAATTTAATTAAAAGTTATAATCTAGACAGATTATTCTGAATAATGTCATATAAATAAATATTTTAAGGGATATGTTTTTATTTAGTTAATTATCAATTCAGTTACCATATGTTCTGATTAAACGATAATCAATTTAGAGATCATATTTATGATTTCTATGACAAAATATTTCTTCTATTTTTTGAATTTGTAAATGACAATTTATTTTGAACTGTTATGAAGAAGTAATTAAACTGAACACGTAACATGGCATGAAAAATTCTAATATATTTCCAAAATTGCGTTTCTGTTATTTGGTTGGCAAGTTTGATAGGATTTTCATATATAATATGGAGGGTGAACCCTTTTTACTATTTTTCTTTTACCTTTTATAGAATCTGGCATTAAATAAATGCAACAATTTTCTAGCATCGCATAGGAAGTGCATATTAATTTTCTTGAAAAGCACCGCTAATTCTCCCATAATACGCAAGTCTGTAATTATATAGATATTGTCAATAACTTATAAATCGGTTTGTTCCACTCCCCCCAGTCCAGCAAGTTATGCTATAAATCGTAAATTAATTTATAAATCTGGTACTTACTAACAAACTAATTAATTAAACAATAAAAATCGAATAGTTTGACGAAATCAAACCCACTTAAAAAGGCGACACTTGTCCTTAAACTCCTACAACGATAAGCTATACTATTTTAAGGCTCCCTTGGCCGACATTTTATTTTGGGAAAGTGCACCTCTTCCCTAAAAAAAACAAATGAGAAAGAAAATTCAATTCAACATTTTCTTTTTACTCAACTAAAAAAAATTAAAATCAAATTTTCTCACCTCGGTTTTTAGAGCACTTACTTTTTAAAACAAGCTTCAAACAGAGCGGCTACCGACACTGGTACACACTCAGCCGTGATGTGCCACATGACATCTAATTTGACATTAACTTTTTTTCACAAATAACCTAGAAAAACGTCCTAAATTATCGTCTTACCGAAAAAAATACCTCAATCTTATTTATCAGCGATCGCAAATTTTTGTTATGTCATAGGATTCCATCTTCACTTATTAATCCTATGAAAATTGTGTCCAATCAGTTGTTATGTGTTATGTGGCGGCCGTCTTGGCATTGAAGTAATTATTTTTGTATGAATACAAAACGACATTATTTTGGTAAGTTTGACAAAATGAATGTTCTTTGTGAAAAATCACACCCAAAATTCAAAAATCCTAGATAATATTTATCAAATGATAATGTGACTTGTATCAGAATTCATATTCTCAATCTTAGAAATCTTATTTTTAATCCCAAATCCAATATCCAAAATAGAATTATAAAACTCAGAATTGAAATCACGTTTCTTTGCATTAGGAAATTGTGAGTTTGGGAGTTCTGATACGGATAGCAATATATATTTGAGAAATTTTATTTGGGAATTCTGATTTTGATTTATGATTTTTCAAGAAAGAGCGTCATTTTGCCAAAATCACAAATAATGTCGTTTTTATTCATGTGAAAAATTATTTAAATGCCAAGTTAGCTGCCGCATGACACATAATGGTTGATTGTGCATAATTTTAGCAGAGTTAACGAGTGAAGACAGAATCCCTTGACGAAATAAAAGTTTGATGTAAAATGCATTGACTAATAGATTGAAAATTTTTTCCTGAAAGCACAATAATTTGGGATATTTTTTCAGATTATTAGGATAAAAAGAAAACATTAAATACCATGTCATACCACGTGGCACCTGATGGCTGACTAGGCATAATTTTAACCGTATTAAGATGAAAAGAAAGAATTCCCTGACCGAACAAAATTTTAAGATAAAATTCCATGATAAAAATAGATTGAAATATTTCTCTTGAGTTTGGAATATTTTTCTTAGTTTACCCGACATGATTAGTACTAGACAATTTTAAGTTTTTAACCTTGGGATGGTTTTATACCTTACATTGTAAACTTCTAAAACTAAATTTGGACGGCCAGAGAATAATCGAGATGGTTTATGTTGTTCTTAGCTAATTAACATGGGGAATTATTACAAAAATACACCCATTTATGAATATATATTGACATAGATACATTGATAAATAACTTTTAGAGCGATGAGCATGAAAAAATTTTAGTGATAGACACATATATCAATTAATGAAGATTAATCACAATATAAAAAATTCTTCTTTTTTTATTAAAAACATGATTGATCTTATTAATTCCACTATAACATCTTTGTATACACTCTATGTTGTATATAGAGTTTTAATTATTCAATATCAATTTTTTTTTCTTTACTTTAGTTTCATAGACATTATGTGATTTTATTAGATCTAATTAAGGTAAATAATATTTTTTAGAATATTATCATAAAATAATCAACTTTTTTGATAGTCAATCACTAGCATTAATAATTGAAAAAAAAAATATAAAATCTAATTTGAATCTCATAAAATCACGTAATGTCAATAGAACTAAATAGAGCATGCAAAATTGAAATTAAAAATATATTAACTAAAACGTTATAAAAACTCAATCTATCATACTGGATGCAACACAAACATGTAACGAGATCTGCACCACTACGAGCTAGTACACAGTATGAAAAACCAGGAGACTTTCAAACTATTGAAAACCCTGCCCTATAAATATATCATGTTTTGTGCTACAACAATGTACCAAGTAGCAAGAAACAATCAAACAAAGACAAATTATTTGAAATGAAAACTCTGCTCCCTTATTTCTTTCTCCTGGCCGCCATTTTCTTGAAAGCATACGCATAAAATTGCGTCCTCACAGCCAAGTACGAGGTTCATGTCATAAACAAACTCCCGAACCCACCACTCAAAATGCATTGTGCCTCTGGAGATCACAACCTCGGAACACGGATTGCGACGACGAATTACGATTTTAATTGGCATTTTTTCTACAACTTTTTTGGCAGAACCCTGTACTTGTGTCATCTACGGTGGGGCGACAAAGTCGACGCTGCTTTCGACGTTGGTGCGATGGTAATGGTGTGTGCCTCTGGGAAGCCAGGAGTGATGGTATTTATTTCTCCCGCGCCCGCGAATACCAACCCAGTCAGTTCGTGAAGATGCATGATTGGAACACAACAGCACCATCTATGCATTAGTGAAGAGCAATACAGATTATGTAATGAAGAACTGGGAAATAATGATTTTTAATTTTTATAAATAATTCTGCTGATTTCTGTCACCCTGTGTTTCGCAATTACTTGTGTTCAATTTGTGGATTCTGATTTGTTATATCTCTTTAAGGAACTGATGTGATCCAATTGTAGGACATGTTAAGTGTCCCACATCCCAATGGAGATCGAGGCGTGTGTTTGATTATAATGGTGATGGTATCCCATCCTTATAAGCCGGTTTTGTAGGGGTGAATGGAGTACAATAACCAAGTTTAATATGCACTCTAGTTATCTTCTGATTGCGATAAATTCACATTTAGTAACTCGAACAAAAAAAAATATGCATTTTCGTTCCGAACAAACTCTACTCCCATATTTCTCTCTCTTAGCCGCCATTTTCTTGAAGCTAATGCAATAAAATGCCTCATCACAGAAAGGTACGAGCTTCATGTAGTAAACAAAGTCCCAAACCCACCTGCTGTAATCAGCGGCGGAGCCAATTATTAGGGGGGGCTCCATTACACTCTCGACCCCCTATTACACAAGTTTGTCACTGAAGTTGCAAGTTTTTTTAAATTTGGGACCAAAGTTGTAAGTTTTTTCAAATTTGGGAATTAGGGTTCAAAAGAATAGGATTAGGGTTCGTTTGGCAATTCATAGGTGCCAACCTGTATTTTAACGTGCGACCTGGCACCGTTTTAACATCGTCAGTGACGGATGCTTAAATTCCCTAACGGAATGTAACTTTGGGTTAATTTACCCGAAATTTCAAATGTGGTGATAGAATATCTTAATTTGTAAAACTTTGGGTTATTTTACCTTATTTTCCCTAATTTTTTGTACACGTTGGCAGCCACGTAAGCACCAATGTATTTTTTAACGTGCGACGTGGTGCCGTTTTAACACGGTCAATGACGAATGTTTAAATTCTCTAAAGGAATATAACTTTAGATTAATTTACACGAAATTTCAAACGAGATAATAAAATAATCTAATTTGTAAAATTTTAGGTTATTTTACCGTATTTCTCCCAAAATAAAATGGAAGCGTATATTACGGGACCAAATATAATTTACTCATAATTAAATTTGTGCTGTTAGAGAAGTAATTAAACTGAACAAATAACATGGCATGAAAAATTCGAATCTATTTTCAAAATTGTGTTTCCCTTATTTGATTGGCAAGTTTGATAGGATTTTCCATATAATACGGAGAGGGAACCCTTTTTGCTAATTTTTTTTTAACCTTTTATCGAATCTGGCATTAAATAAATGTAACAATTTTCTAGCAATTTAGAGCATGTGCTAAATTCTCCAATAATACGTAACTCTAAATCTATGACAGTAATATATATAGATATTTTTTTTTAGCAATGATATATATATAGATATTGTTTAGTCGATTTTCATTTGGTCAATGACGTATATAAAAGTATAAAACCAAAATAAATGTTCGGTTAGTTCCCCCAGTCCTGCAAGTTATGCTATACATCGTAAGTTAATTTATAAATCTGGTAATTACTAACAAATTGAACATTAAAAATTGAAAAGTCTCGATGAAATCGAAACCCACTAAAAAGGCGACACCTGTCCTTAAACTCCTAGAAAGACAAGGTATACTATTTTAAAAAGTTGCTATGGAAAAATGAAGAGTAAAATAAATAAAAATTTACACATCCAATGAAGTGCTCCCAACACAGACAATTATGACCTGTATAAACCTAAATTTACAATATGAAATTTTACTTTTCATATTTTTTTAAACTACCAAACTCTCAATCACATATGTCGTATGGTCACACAAACCCCACGTAGGGCCCACACATTTTTGTTAGTATGCAGTGTCTACAAGTATGGCATAAAATTTCTCACCTACGCTTCGTGTGCACCAGCTCCCATTTGTATGTCACACCTTTCATAGTTATTTTTGTAGTTGTATGTTTTTCATTAAAAATAATTTATTGGTACATATTTGTTTGTGTACGTTTTTCTTTATAATTAACTTCATGTTCTATCTTTTAACTCCAAATCGCAATTTATGCGATTATCGCAACTGTTATGAGCGACATAATATGGTAAATTCCAAAAAATATCCAGAATATTGCATTTCTGAGGAAAATATCCCAATTTATTTACATCAAAGGATTTTATTCGGAACTTTTGATACTATCATCCCGTCTTAACACTATTAAAATTAAAATTGTGCCCAATCAGACGTTATGTATCACGCGGCGGCTGATTTTTCATTGATTTTTTTCTTTTGCTCAAATAACCTAGAAAATATCTTAAATTATTGTATTTTCAGGCAAAAGATCCCAATCTATTCGGTAGGAGATTATATCCCAAATTTTTGTTTCATCAAAGAATTTTATTCTCACTCATTAATTTTTCTAAAATTGTGTCTAATCAGGCTTATATGTCATGTGACAGTTGCCTTGGCTTTTAAGTTTTTTTTTTTCTTCGAACAAATGCAAAATGACATTGTTTTGTAAATTTAACAAAATGGTGTACGCCCTCAAAAAATCACAATCCAAAATTCCACAATCCCAAATAAGATTTCTCAACCCTAAATTGTGACCCATATCAGAATTGTCATTCTTAGAAACCTAATTTAAATCTCAAACCCATAATCCGAAAAAATCAAATTCTATAACTCAGAATTGAAATCACATTTATGTGTTAGGAAATTCTTAGTTTTGGAGTTCTGATATCAGTTGCAATTTAAGTTTGAGAAATCTTATTTGAGAACCTGATTTTGATTTGTAATTTTTAAGGAAGAACATCATTTCATCAAAATCACAAAATGAAGTCATTTTGTATTCATGTAAAAAAATTATTTAAATGTCAATTCAGCTGCCATGCGGCACATCATGGCCGACTAAGGCACAATTTTAGCCCGGTCAAAGAGTGAGAATAGAATCCCTTGATTGAACAAAAGTTTGAGATAATTCTATTGACAAATAGATTGGGATATTTTTTCCAGATTATTCTAGAAAAAAAATATTAAATGCCAAATCCATGTGGCACAGTATTAACGTTGTTAAGACGGGAAGATAGAATCCCCTGATATAACAAAAGTTTTGGGTTAAAATTTCATGACATAAATAAGATGTTTTTTCTAGAAAAAGACAATCGTTTGAGATATTTTCCCGCGTTTATCCAACATGAGGGTTACCAGGCAAATTTAAATTTTAACCCTAGGATAGTTTACAATTTACATTGTAAACTTCGACAACCAAAAAGTAATCGGGATGATTTATAATTGTTATTAGTTAACATGGGGAAATATTACCAAATCACAGCCATATATGAGTATATGGACACAGATATATTCATATATAGCTTTAGACTGATAAACATGTAAAAATTTTGATTATTGAAACATACATTAGTTAACATGATTGATCGCTACTAATTCTGTGCAAACCCACATTACTTCTTTTATGTTACACTCTATATTGTACATCGAATTTTTATTATATCTTAATTATCTTTTTCAATTTAAAATTTTTATCCTTTAATTTAGTTTTATGGACATTATGTGATTTTATTAGATCTAATTAAGGTATATAATATTTTAAGAATATTATCATAAAAAATAATCAACTTCTTTTATAGTTAATCACTAGCAATAATTGAAAATATATCACCAAGCCTAATTTGGATCTTATAAAATCACACGATGTCGATAAACTAAAACAAAGCATACAAAATTGAAAATAAAAATATATTATAAACTAAAACGTAATAAAAACTCGATATGCAACACGCAGTGTTTATACAATCGTGCAATGGAGATCCTTATCACTGTTAACTAGTTCACATATGAAAAATCTAGGCTATGAAACACAATTATATAGCAGGAGACTTCCACCGCCTGAAAATCTCATTTAAATTATCAAAAGCTATAATTTCCAATTTCTTGTTCCACTTCACTATTGAAAACGCTGCCCTATAAATATCTCAAGTTTTGTGCAAGTAGCAACAAACAATGACTAACTAGTTCACAATGAAAACTCTCCTCCCTTATTTCTTTCTCGTAGCCGCCATTTTCTTGAAAGCTAATGCATCAGTATGCTTGTTAGGAACGTACGAGGTTCATGTGGTCAACAAAGTCCCAAACCCACCACTAAAAATGCATTGTGCTTCTAAAGACAACGAGCTGGGAACTCGGATAACGACGACGAATAATGATTTTAATTGGGATTTCTGCGAGAGCATTACTGGCAAAACCCTATTCTTCTGTCATCTTTGGTGGGGCGACGAACTCGACGCTGCTTTTGATGTTTATACAACGGAGATCAGTGAATGGTGTATGCCTCTGGGAAGCAACGAGTGATGGTATTTATTTTTCGAGCGCCCGCGAAGACCAACCCAGTCAGTTTGTAAAGATGTATGATTGGAATAAAACAGTACAATCTACACATTAGTGAAAAGCATTTCAGATTGTGTAATAAAGAACTGGGGAAGAAAGATTTTTCTTGTTGTAATACATTTTTTGGTTTGGCATTCATTTTTACAAGTATTATGCATTTATTGCAATTTAGTATTATTCGTCTCCTTTTTTTTCTTATGTAAACATATGTAACTAGGATTTCGTTTGAAAGATCATAAAATTACCTTTAATTTGATACATGGTATGCCAAAAAAAATAATTTAACTCAAATGAGATATATTGATTTAAAATTTTTTGCTATTTTACAAGAAAGAGGAAGAGAGATACAAGTTAATTATCTCATCTGCCCTTAAACATAAAAAGTAACAATTATAATCTCTTTCTCTCTCCAAATCTAAACCGTTATATATTGCAGATCAAAGGCTCATATATCTTAGTATTTGTCACGCCAAACAAACTTATTATATGATCACAACTCTATATATATAATTTCTTTTATTTTTATTTTTATCACCTTGTGTTTCGCAATTATTTGTCTTCAATTTGTGGATTGTGATTGCTATATCTCTATCTTAGATTTGTTCAATTTTCTAAGGAAATTATGTGATCCAATTATATCAGCTCAAAATGTTACTCAAAACTCTGTCAGAGTAAATGATAACTAGGGCGACACTCTCATTATCTTCTGATTGCGATAGATTCACATTTAGTTACTTGAGCTGCGAGTTTCTAAGAAAGAGGTAGGTCGAGTTGATAGAAGTCTTTCGAGCTTAAATGCCCTATCAATCGAGTTGAGAGAAGATCGGAAGACAAATACTAATGAATTAATGATGCAACGATTTGTAACGAAGCTGCAGAAAACAAGAGAAGTCGTTCGAAGATTTAATGATAGAATCCGATATTTTAGGGATTCATTTTAATGGGTTTTTGATTCTTAGAATTAGGGGTGTTCGTTGGCTAGTTTGGCCGGTTTGACAGGTAAAATGTTGGCCAAACCAATAAGTACGGTTTCAAAATTTTTCAAACTAAACCGGCCAAGTTAATCTTCCAAACGAACCAACCAAACGATATTAAAATGGTTTGGTTCGGCCAATTTAATGGTATGGAACGTTATTTTACAGATCAAAGTATATTCATCTTCATAAATATTAACACAAACATCACCGACTTTAACGACAAAAAAAACATCATACTAATTAATACAAAGCAACAACTAAAGACCATACTAATCAATTGAAGTTCAACATAAGATATATTG
>AYJT01031935.1:0-10517 GCA_001278415.1 Ocimum tenuiflorum | reverse complement strand
TATGTGATGCAGTGTGATGTGCAAGCCATAATTATGCTGTAACACCCCGACCTAGCCGGCCGGGACGCCAAGATGGAGCCGAAGGGAGATATGACAATAACAACCTATGTGAGATCTAATCATAATAATAATATAAAATAGGTGGGATGTGAGTATATGCATTGTCGCAATATCAAAATCAAGGTGCGAACATCCATTTAATAGTGATAACAATTTTGGAAGGGAAGGAGTATGTGCACATGCATTGTCATGGTATGAAGGTTACAGAACCAGCAAAATAAATGAAATGTAGATGCAGAGCTTAATATTTAACTAGCGGAAACATGGTTGAGGGAGGTATGTGAAGATACACCCCTTGGAGCATCTAAATCTTAACGCGTCCTTGCTTAAAGTCCTCACGACTCCACAGCTCTCAACCTGCACATTTAGAAAGATATGCAGGGCGTGAGTACAAAAGCACTCAGTGGACACGTCGCCAAAACATACATTATGTATGAAAAATCAGCACAAGCACATGGAATCCCACGAAGTTTTATGCTTTGAAATCCACTCATGTTCATCTCAACATTTTGTTTAGTTCAACATTTAATTCATCAATGAGCTCATCAATTATCATTCATCACATTAACCACTCTGCATAAATAAAAGTGATCTATGGAGGAGGCCTCCTTACGCAGTTACGGTGCTCCCATTATGCTAGGGTCAAATCTCCAACAAAACACCACCGACAGTGCAATAATCTTGCCTACTCATCGGCAGACAAGACCTGAATTGTAAATAAGTCACCAACACCCGTTGGTATCACCCTACCAATTTTCTCGGCTCAGGCACGCAGAGAGAACCAAGTCATATCATGCGAAAACAGTTAAGTGCCGACAATTCGAGTTCACAAACAAAAATCGTTAAGAGATTTTCACAATAAAAGCATGTTGAGTTGTTTTATGTATATAAGAAATCCCACCTCACTTCCATAGCAATTCTCTAGCGTTGTTTGGGTTGAGCATGATCGTTCGCATTGCCGATAAGTCGTCACATTCAAGAAGATCACTATGTGAGGACTTCATTCGTTGTCTTATGATCAAAAATAAAAATCATCGACATTAATCTCGCTTAAAACTCTTAAATCTCGTATTATTACATTGTCGTATAAATTTATAGTCGCTGGGTAGAGTGGAGACTGAGTTTCAAGATGTAGAATATCACGGTAAGAAGTTCAAGGTAACAAGTTACAACTGGTGCTTCGATAAAGAGACTGAGTGTATATTCTCATCTGGGTTTGAATTAGAATCAATGAGTGTTGGGATAACTGGATTCCAACGCGGTTGAAAAAAAAGAACAAGGTAAATAAATATGATCTGGTATGGTGTATGCGATGATGAATAGAAGGTACGATCAGTTAGAAGGTAAGACATTAGATAGAACTGATATTTGATTCAGAGTTCAGAGTTACTCGCATTATAATAACAAGGTTTCCAGTTAGAAGACAGTAGGATCGGTTAGTATGGAATAAACGGTAAGCTGGCGAAGATGTATGATCGAGCAATAAATTAAAGACAAACGGACATAATCAGGATCAGTAGTCATCAAGATAAACAGGACACGAACATAGTTTCCAAAATGAGAATAAGGGTGGGGGAATATGATCAGGTCGAAATGCAAATTTGAGAGTTCATTGGTCGATCAAGAAGTGATCGGGCCGATCAGGTATAATATTTTTGTTTCAAGTTGATCGAGGTCATTAGTCAAGGGGTCCAAATTTGAGGATAGGATCGAGCTGATTGGGAACATGATCAGGTCGATCATGAAATAAAATTAAGGTCAACCGAGGTCCAAATTGGTGGGATCAAAGATGGTATGATCCGGTTAATCGAGAAATAAAATTAAGGTCGATCGAGGTTCAGATCGAAAAATAAAATTAAGCTCGATCGAGGTTCAGATCGAGAAATAAAATTGAGGTCGATCGAGGCTCAGATTGAGAAATAAAATTAAGCTCGATCGAGGTTCGAATCGAGAAATAAAATTAAGCTCGATCGAGGGATCAGAGGTGTTTGGATCGAGTCAATCAGGGATCGATCGGCTCGATCTTCATAGCCGATCGAGTCGATCGGCTATGAAAACTCTCAGAAATCTTTGTGACTTTTTTATTTTCGGTCCAAATCTCACAATGAAGGTATCAATGGGCTCCAAATCAACTAACTAAGAGTTCCAAGAGGTCAAATACAACATTGAATCACGTTTAGAGCATCAAAGCATAAGGGAGAAAATCTAGGGTTTTGGGTTTAAAGCTTCAAATCCTCAATGGATGGAATACTAAGCTTAGAAATGATAATCTGATGAATGAACAAGTAACATAACATGATTTATAATATGGGACTATCACAATTTTTGAAATTTGAAGAATAAAGAGAGTTTTGGGTTTCACCTTGAAAAGAGTATAAATCCGATTTGATGATGATGGCTAGCACTCCCTCTCGATTCCCCTTCAATTCCAATGTTCTCCGAAGATTGAGGTTCGATGAAATTTTCTAAGTGTAGAGTGAGAATTAATTTTGTAAGAGCTTCGCTAGAAATTTGGAGTGTGAAAATGAAGAGGGGTCACCTCTTATTTATAGGAGAGAAAAGAAGAGTAAGGACGAAATAGATGATGTGAGCGCAATTGCTTTATGGTCTCCGACCCAATACGTGACATTTTGATTATCCAATTTTTGATCCGGTCGAACAAGCTTTCTTGTAATTAATCTTTATGATAACTTTCAATGTACTCGTCTGATTTCAGTTCCGGGACCACTTTTGGAATCCTTATGATATTTTCTATATTTAGTAATCATAAAATGATTGATATGAACTTTAGAAAATAAATCTCATATTACTCCTGTTAATTATCAGTTGTTGCTTATATTTTCGATAGTATTTATATGGGGTATTACAATCTACCCACCGTACAAAAATGTCGTCCTCGAAATTTGCCAGGTTGTTAATAGTATTACTCTACATGATTTCTTTGTATTCTCTTTCTAGATTTCCACATCATTTCTTCGGCTCTACGGTGCCTTCACAAATTCTCAATGAGAAGTATGGTTTGTCCCTTTGCTCTAGAACTCTAAGGTCAAGTACCATTTCTGATCTTTCATCACGATGTAGTCGACTGTTAGAATGATGTCCTTTGTTAAATTACGTGCTTGGTGTTAGATACATACTTCCTCGATTTTACTCATAAAATACGTCGTGTTTGTTATGAAAGCTTGGTAGTAAGTCGGCCTATAAGTGGCAATTTAGCTTTTTCTGAGAAATTCTCATGCGATTCGAGGGGTTTCATCTTCCCTTAAGCGAACAGGTCAGTTCTCTTTTACAGTGACGCTATTGGGAACCTCATTTCTTACTTCGAGTTTATCTTGGCGCGCTTGTGTCAGCGTATGTCTCTGAGTCATTCTGAGCTTTCCCAAATGTGCTCTGGATTTGTTGAGTTGCTCCTATTACTTTATTTACAACTCATGTTTTAAACTCTTTCCTTCACTAATTTATCTAAATATGGCGGACATTTGCACTTTTTCCCTAATAGCTTCTTATGACGCCATCCCAGTGGCTGCTTGGGAGCTTTTGTTGGTTGCGAACGCAATAATTGTTGAAATTGTTCTCCATTTGTCATTTTGATTTGGTCTAAGTATTAATAACATGTTTTTAGGACCTAGATCGTCTGTTCAGACTTGCTTATTCATTTGATGAGGAGAGTTTGTGCTGAATTCGAACGGCTCCTACTTCATATTCATCCAGTACCTTGGAATAACTTCTCATCTTGATTAGAGATTATTTACATCTAGACTGTACGCACTCATACGATCTTTCGGGGAATAATCATAGTGGTTGTCGAGTTTTTTATGACTTCAGTGATAGAAAATGCGTTCTTGGTAAGTCGATCTACTTAACTCACTTTGCTGCAATACCATGCGGTGGTTTTGTTGGTCTGGTTTAAATATCCATGAGACGTGGTCTATTTCCACTCTAGGATTGCCAATGGTTGAAATTTTCTATATGCGTGTCGATATTATGCTTCCAATTATCGGTTCGCCTAATATCATTCTAAAAACAACTTTGTGTCCTTCTTATTCATTCTCGTCCAACTTGCTCTGCCAGTTACGGTACACCTTGTCACTCTTGGGATGAGTAGCATGTGGTTTCGTGTACTTTCCTCTGATCTTGTCTCTTGGTTCGTCATGGTTAGTTATGCAAAAATCGTCTTTCAAAGGTAGAGTATTGTTAGCCGCATCCTAATATCATTTGGTTAGACTCGTTCTGAACTTAAGTATCGTCTCTTCTAACTCCCTTGTCTTTGCTTCGTACTACAATGATCCTTGATCTTATATCTAAAGTGATCACTAATGTTGGTAAAAAACTGGTGGCAAATTGGTGGTCTGTCACCTCTAGTGGCAACCTCTCAGGTCCTTTAATCAGGTTATCCTCGCGAGTTAAGGGTGCAAACATCGACTTCAATATGCAATTTCACGCATCCTTTATGATGTTATCCTTCCTGGGTGGTATCTTACGGATAATTCGTAGTTCTCAAATTATTTTAACTACAGTTTCTACTTCACACTCTGATCACAAAGATAATTCGAGGCTCTTATGACTCATCTGTATAGATATAAGTATAGTTATGAATGTATATGTGTGTATATATATTGTGCATCGTACTCTACAGGATGGTGTCTCTTAGTCTTTAAGGAATGGACTATTGTCATTAGCTAAATCGTGCTGATAATTCTACTCATGAGGTCTTAGTTGTTGCGATGCTTAAATTATCTCCTTCTCGTCCTTCAAGAGTATGCATTTGAGTTCATCCTTGCAAGCGTTAATACCCATTCTATAATCTTTTTCGACTCTTAGAATCCACCCTTCTTAAATCTTTATAAACTAACTTAGTGTTTATTGCTCGTCTAAACTTTAATCCTTTTGTAAGAGTTGCATCATCGGTCTTGTTATCTTGAAAAACCTTTGATGAAGTGTTGATAGTAGCCTGCTAATCTCAAGAAATACTTGATCGAGTGCGATGTTGTCGGTGTTCTCTATTCCTTCATCATTAATACTCTTGGGGATCCACATAACATCCTTGATTGAAGCAGTATGTCCTAGAAACATCATTATTCTCACTGTGATCTATATCTATTGAATTATGTTGTGTGGTCACTCGTTCCTCTAGGTACCGAAGACTATTCTCAACAGTTCTCTTATTTTTCTTCTCTTTTCGAGCAATTCGGTAGAAAATCCATGAAGACATCAATAAATACATCTAAGTGAGGTTGGGGGATGCTACTAGTCGAGTCCATGGAGACTATGGGTCTGGTGATGAGTTCGGATAGTATTGCTACGACTTCTTGGGGTTCATATCTTGTTCAAGCATCAAGGGTCTCTCCTCGGATCTGAATCTAAAGGTGTTCGAACCATAGATAAATCTTTGTAAAGATGCTCGCATTCTTTGACTGGTCAATTCAATATTCCATTCTTGGGGATGAAAACTGATTCTCTAGGGTGGTCTGGTTAATTTGCTCAGTGGCCTAAACGTCTAAGCGTTAGGTCGTCTTTCTCTTTTGAAAATGACACTTGCATCCTCAAAGCGATACATCTGTCACCTAAACTTATCTCTAATGATCCTCGTGGTTGCACCCCTTACTCTTACGGTTTCTTGGGAGTCATTTGATAAGGCTTTCGGTATGAGAGCTACCCTAGTTTCTAAGTTCATTTTGAAGTCTGATTGTCAGTTCAAAGATAAAACGGGCAGTTTCTCTGAGAACACATCTACAATCCTCTCATTTCTCTTGTCTCCTCGATTGATGTCTCTCATCTCTCATCATTATTGGGTGTCATAGGGAAGCTTAGCTTCCTCTTATATTTTTCGATATTCTAGCTTGTAAGGTGGATATTATCGATGTCTTTCATATCTATCGAATTTTATGGAGGTCCACAAAAATCTTGATGGCTTCTAGATGAACATCCTATGTGCCTTCCAGGAAATGGTTTCGTAGTCAACAGGTTAACTATTCTATTTCTAATTTTCACGTTGGCATTCCATACTTCTGATGTGTGTAGCTCTCTAGCTATGGGTTCAATGGATTCTAATTTTATCTCTTCGTCCTGACATGCGTGGGTGGAATCCACACTCTTTCTCAAAGGCGTAGCTACCATCAATCATAAGGTGATTATACAGGGTTTAGTTCTGAGTTTGTACGCATGCTTTCAAAATAAGGAATACATTATCTTCGGATAATGCTATGACAGGAAATTTCAAAATCAAAACGTACTTGCTAGATTACATTGCGCAATGCTCCATGTCCGTTGCTCCTTATTTCTTAGTTTTGATTCTATGCATATATCCTGTCTAGATGGTGTTTTGGGGCTCTTTCGTTTTGCTACGGTCTTTTAGGCAGTGTTATCATATCAGTCAAACATTTCTATGCTGACACTGGACTTGCATGGCCCTAATTTACAATTGGGGTTTGTCCTGGCATTGGGCATTTCTTTGGAGGCACTATTTGGCAAAATGTCTGACTATTCCATGCTTAAAACATTTGCTTCCTAGTTTCGGGTACTCATCATTGTGCGTCCTACCGTATCAACCACCAAAATATTAATTCGATCTCTTACGAAGGCCTCGGGCTAATTTGTTGTCTCTCGGTCCTCTAGAGTTATGGCTATCATGACTTGGTGGTGGCAATAGCTGTTGTTGAGGATGGTTTCCCATCCATGGCCTTCTTAGCCCTTCTAGTTTATATCTTGACCGAGATAGGAATGATTTCGGTAGGTTCCAAGGTATGATCGATGGAGAAGGGGTTGACCCTCAGGTCCCAAGGATGATGGGGACCTTCACCCGGATGGCTGGACTCACCAACTCCAGATGGGAGAGGATTTGATTCCAGCATATTCCTGATGGAGGAATTAGTGATGCTGCTCTAGGTGGGGCAGCTTGTTGCTCAACTGGTTCTTTTATCAAAACACTCTCAGGCTTCCCGAGGGTAAGTATCAGCTTTCTAGCCGGCTTGGCCTTAGGTTTGGCCAGTTGTTTCCTCTTAGCCTTTTCCAGGCTGCTTCCTTTTCAGCCAAAGTTACAAAAGACCTTCTCTTGGCTGGAACTGTTGTCCTCTTCTTCCTAACTCTAGCTGAGGCCATGACATTTTCCATTTCGGAGAAAATGGCATCATCAGCTTTTTTCTTATTCTTTGCTACTTGCTCAGTAGCTTGTAAGCTGGTTAGAGGAGAGGCAATCTTTGTCAGCATGATCTAACCTTTGTTTGGATTGGGAGTGGGATTGAAGCCCTCATCTAATGCTGTGGGGAGAGCTGGCCTAACTGGGCGAGGAGCGTTAGGGTTCCTTGCGGGCTTCTTCGCAAAGGAAGGAGGAATAAAGTCGTTTGTGCTCAGCTCCTCCCCAGGTCCCATAGTTGGCATTAGCTTCTCCAAGAGGTAGATGATTGTCAGGCCGAATTGGACATCCTTTTCAAACTTGTGTGTGGTGGGGACGGTATGGTTCTTGTTGACGTTTTCCAATAGTTCGTTGAAGACAAACTCTGCCCAGGTTGCCCTAATTCCATCTTCAATGGCCATCATAGCCTTATATTTCTTGGCTGATAATTCATCCTTCGTCCCCAGGTCACACATGACCATCTTGTTCATGACATCGAGGAGGAGGGTATAGGGATAGTTAAGGGAACCTTTTGGGGTCTGCATTTTGAACTTTGGCTCCCCATTTTTGTCAGTGTCCCTCTATCTCAACCAGTGTGCCTTTTTTGGTTGATCAGCATCGTCAAGATAGGTGGCGAAGTTGCGGCCTTCGAAAGACAGGCCAAAATATTGGTGCAGAAATAGGGGTGA
This sequence comes from Ocimum tenuiflorum, assembly GCA_001278415.1. Classification (NCBI taxonomy): domain Eukaryota; kingdom Viridiplantae; phylum Streptophyta; class Magnoliopsida; order Lamiales; family Lamiaceae; genus Ocimum; species Ocimum tenuiflorum. The sequence continues at coordinate 2,657 of AYJT01031935.1, read as the reverse complement.
CACAATAATTTTGACCCCGTAGACCTTGGTCGTGAATGACCTGAGGTCCGCTGCGATCCAAGCCTTGCAGTAGAATTCACCAACCAGTTCAAGATAAAAACATTTCCGTACTGAGGTCACCATCCTCAGCACTAAGGCCTTCTCCAGCTTGGTCACAAAGTTGTTGTATCCTTCAGGATCATCCTCATAGTGACGTTTGAGAACTGGAAGGTTGAGAATTTTATTTTTCTGCACCTGTAGCTGTCGTCGTTGTGCATTTGTGACTTGAGATGAATCTTCCTTTGCAATTGTTACCAAGTTAGCAATGGGGATAACTTCTGGTATCTTTACAGGTGTATGGGTAGGGGATTCCATGGAGATTTTGAGAGATCTTGATTTGAAGATGAGAGTAGAAAATATTAGGATCCTGGATCTAAGGGGTGCAATATGATCGAGAGTAGAAAATCTCGATTAGATGGCGAAGATAATCTTATATAGGTATTTTTGGTACGGAATGGAGGGCTGAGATTAAAAGGACTGTTTATATTAAATGGTCCATATCACTTATCCTTTGCACAGTACAGAGACAGTTTATGACTCTGTTGAACGTGTGCAGTTGCTTTTACACATGGCAGTTCCCTTTTAGCTCATTTCAGCGGGCAAGTCTCATCGTATTAAATGTGCATATATGTTATTCAAATTTTGAATTAAATAACGTAAGTGCGGGGGAAATAACTTCTTCAAAAGGTTTTTCCCCCTATGTACGAGATGACTGAGAGCTAGGACTCAGTTCGAGTTCTGTCAGTTGTGATAATTGAACATGTACTGAGTTAACCCTTAACATCCTTTAGTTGAGAGCTAAGACTCAGCTGTGAATACCTTACTAATTAACTAACAACCGTGCAGATATCAGGCGTCCCACTTAGAGTGATCAACCTGACAACTAACAGAATCGTTGGTCAGTTCTTAGTAACCCAGCTGAGAATTAGAAATCAGTTGACGAACTACCAAAATATTATAACTGAGAGCTGGGACTCAGTTTCCCTTCAGTTTGAGAGTTAGAACACTGATAACTGAGAGCTCAGACTCAGCTTTCCTACTCTTTAATTGTCTTCTTCAGTTATCATGTCCTGTTCCAAGAGACCCAGTTATAGACACAACTCTTTGAATCGGGACTCCTAAAGTGGTTTAGTGAGAATACCAACGAATTAAACCTCAATTTTGACATAGGCAATTGACACATCCTTCTTTTCAACATGATCGCGAATGAAATGATGGTGAATATCAATATGTTTTGTTCTTGAACGATGAATTGGATTCTGCACGATAGCTATAGCACTATTATTGTCACAGAATATTGGAACTGCTTCAGTTGAGATCTAATCAAGTAACTGCTGCTTGATCCAAAGTAATTAACCACAGCAGCATCCTCCGGCTACGTATTTTTCTTTAGCTGTAGAGGTGGCAACTGAATGCTGCTTCTTGTTGAACTAAGATATCAGCTTATGACCAAGAAACTGACATGTACTGCTGTTACTCTTTATATCGATTCGGCAGCCTCCGAAGTCTGAATCTGAGAAACTTTTTAGATCCAAACCATCATCTCTAGGGTACCAAAGCCCAAGAGTTTCAGAACCTTTAGATATCAGACAATCCTTACAGTTGCATCCATGGGTGATTTCTTTGGATTGGCTTGAAATCTTGCATAAACTCCAACTGCATAACTGATGTCTGGACGACTGGTAGTTAAATATAATAGGAATCTTCTGGGAGCTTGCTTTAACCCGTAGAGGGCTTTCCTCAATGGATACACTTTGTTCCCTTGTTCGAAATCTTGAGGTTGCTCTACATACACCTCCTCGATCAGCTTGCCATTCAGGAAAGCACTCTTCATGTCCATTTAATAGACGATGAAACTATGGTGAACTGCGTAGGCCAAGGATAGTCAGATAGCCTCTATCCGAGTAACTGGTGTGAAGGTCTCATCAAAATCGATTCCTTCATACTGTGCATATCCTTTAGCTACCAATCTTGCTTTGTTCTGGGTGACAATCCCATTTTCATCTCTTTTATTCTTGAAAACCCACTTGGTACCGATGATTTTTTGTGACTGGATCGGTCCACCAAGTACCATACATTATTTCAAATGAATTCTGCTAGTTCCTCTTGCATTGCAGAAATCCAGTCGGATGAAGTTTGAGCTTCCTCCAGCTTGAAGGCTCTATTTGGGACAAGAAGCAACTGAAGAACGCTTCCCATGATCTTGTGTGAACTGGATCAGTTATATCATCGAGAACGTCTTCATCCAAGTGATCCCTTAGCCAGCGTCAGAAAGATGTAACTGAGCAACTGGGATAGGAGAATCATCTACAACTGGTACATCCACCAAATGTTCAGAAGGTATAAACTCCTCCGTCACTATTCTTTCTTCTAGAGTTGGGGTTCCAGTGATTTCCTCTGTCACAGTTCTCTCGTCTTGTACTGGGGTTTCAGTAGCTAACTCCATCTCAGCTCTTTTAGCTAATGTTCCAGGAACATCCTCAGTTGTGTTGGGTTGAGCTAAAACTAAATGATGTGCATGAGTGAGATCTTTAGCTGGGTCACCATTTTGAACTTGGATTCCCCCTGCTTCAGATGCATCTTTAGTTGATTCTTGAATTAATGTATTACTAAAGGTA
>AYJT01031932.1:0-10579 GCA_001278415.1 Ocimum tenuiflorum | reverse complement strand
CTGTTGGTATATCCGGTTTCTGTTCTTCGTGGCTGCTGGTAAACCCCTCTCCAGATCTCCATTCCCCATCACTGCAAATTGTGTAACTTATTTATGCAACTTCTTGATTTATCTCTGTCGCTGTTGAAGAGGTTGGAGAAAGAATTTGTCGAGAAAAAGAGAGGGGATTCGCTTTCTGCTTTTGGGGAGTTCAGTTCAATTGGGTTGAACTGTCGAGAATTTAGAGCTGGCTGAATATGTGAATTGGATTGAGGATTGGTTTAGCGCGCGTTTTGTGTGTTTAAAAGCTTCATTGAGTTGATGGGTTGTGTTAGGATGAAGTTGGATCAGCGCGTAGCTTAAGTGCTTCACTCCAAACTCAACCGACAAGAGTAATGTCGAATACATTAGTCTATTGGCAGAGACGTGGCTAACGTAAGCAAAGAAGGAGCTGGTTTGAGGGTGTAACCGTGTCAGTGGTATTTTGCTACTACTTTTGTCAAAATCTTGCATCTTTATCTACGATTATACTATGATGAGGTGAAAATACGAAAGGTTTTAAGAGAAACATACAACCTAATATGCAATAATATAGCATTGTCTCAATCAAATTGACAAAAAAAAGAAATAGATAAAATAAGGAATTTTGGCAACCATGTCGTAGTCCATGCATAGTGTTGCGTGGTTCCCCATTATTGCTTTATTTTACGCGTTTGGACGGGGAAAAAACGAAATGAAATAACATCTGCTGTCACCGTCGTTGTTTGTATGGCAAACGCACTCAACATTTTCTCCTCTATTTCCCTTTCGATTGAATTAGTTTTTTTTTTCAGTTGGCGAGGCCCTTTCAATTAAGTTATATTAACGATTAAAAACGAAGGGAAATAAGAGTAATCCAAATTTTGAAAGTTTGAAAAATGAAAATATTGGTGATAGTTTGTTGAGCTGACGCGAACGCGTGCTCTATTACTTCATCCATCCACATTTTGGCTGTTTTGATTAATTTACAGCGTCATACTCGATCTGTAATTTTATATTTCCTTTCACACGTGGGTGAAAACTCTAAATTTATTGTTCTTTAATGATTACATGCTGAATTATTTACTGTTGTAGATGGGCGTGTCTTGCCGGAGTCCATCTTTAAAGATTATAAATATTTTAATAATAAAACATTTAAAAAGAAAGAAAAAATGGGCCAAAATTCGATGTGCATGGGCAATTTGTTGCCGAAAGGCCATGTATATGGCCAAGCTCCTTTGTCTTCCTCGTGGCACCCATTTATTGGGTGTTACGCATTTTTTGGATATATAGATAAAATGATATAAATTTTATATAATTATTGAAAAAAACAAAAACCAAAATTCGTAAAAAAAATTCTCTATAAATAGAGTCCAATGTTGATATATTTTCACACATAGTACAAAATTCTCTCATTCAATTGATGTGTAAATTTTAGCTCATGCAATTGTAATTTTAAATTCATGTGTTGTATTTCTACTTTGTCAATTTATCTTTTATTTCAGATTAATTGTCACAATTTTCATTTGGCAAGTATATTTTTCTAGTGCATAAAAATTATTTACTATAATTAAGAATTTAAAAATATAAAAAATTAAAATAATTTTTATTTTTTAAAATTAAATTGTAAGAAAAAAAAATTAATATTTATATTGTGACCATATTAAATTTCGATCACTGATGGGAGTGTAAACAATAATAGGATGAGATTGTATATATAGATGATAGAGAAATAAATATTTTATGTTGTGACCAAATCGGGTTCTGGTCACCACTGTGGGTAGTCTAAGGATCTTATTGCACTCCTCCATCTTCCATTTGCCACTTGCCCATATTCTTACTTCTGACTTTCAATGAATAAGGGTAGTTGTAATTATTCAACAAAAAAACAACTTCAACATGGCCAAATCGGCGCCACATCAAAAATTTAAATCCATTAACTTTTTAAACTTATTCCTATAACAATAAACTTATGCCTAATAAAAAATTTTAAAAGTTGGTGGTGGCAAACATGCATAGCCCATCCAAGCAACCAAATTCAAGATCAAGTATAGGGAGTGGGGTTGAAAATTTTTTGACAATTCATTCATCTCTAGTGGATGAACCCAACTCCCAAGATTGAAATTCATCCTTGAACCTACCATTATTACTACCCTAACGTATTGGTTCGTGCCCCAACCAAGATGCTGCATGCCCAAGCCGCCTCATCTAACCAAATCTAAGGGAAGTTGTAATGGTGAACCCGAAAAAACAACTTCAGTAATGCCACATTAAAAGTTTAAACCACTAACTTTTTTAAAACTATTCACATAACAATAAATCTGCAATACCGATTCTAACATGGTCCCACAAGAATCCACACAAAATATTTTATATAATAAATATATATTTTTAGAAAATATATTTATTTATAGTATTAAATTATATATAAATTTTTTGAGTACATTAATTTAATGATTTTTTTTAAATTACTAATTTAACAAAATAATGAAAAAATTAAATTACATTAATAAACAAGATGAACTAAAATAACACGACTTCAATTTTAACACTATAGATAAATATATTTTTAAAAAATATATATTTATTATATAAAATATATTGTGGGGATTGTTATGGGACCATGTTAAATTGATATTGTAGATTTATTATTACGTGAATAGATTTAAAAAATTAATGGGTTTAAACTTTTGATGTAGCATTATTGATGCTGCTTTTTCGGGTTTACCATTACGACTACCCTAAGGTTCGGAGAAAGAGCAGATCATTTATTATTTCTTCGTAAAACGCAAGATAAAAAATGGTGATACTGCTAATTTATATAAGAGTGGTTAGTATTGTGTGCCAACTATTTAATTTAATTTTATTTTTTTTAAGAAAAACTAAGTTTTATTTAATGTCGATTAGTTTCTTTTTGTTTATGATTCAATGATTCAATCTAATAGCAATCTAATATAAGTGTTGAATTTTTCCCGTTAAAAACATAAACTCACTTCCTCCCCCATGTACTAACTGACCAACAAGGGAAGAACTACCCCTTCCATCACGTATTCTTCCATCATGTACAACCGCCCAACACTACTGTAGTCCATATATGGATGCGTTTGTTTTGAATGCTGCAAATCCCTTCATAATCCTAGCCTATGCCAATGCCAAGGACATCAACAGATCGCGAGCACAACAACGATGGTGCCAGTGTTGACACAGAGCTGCAACAAAGTGCAACACTATAGGCTCTGGAGGTGCTCTGCACAAGCCTGGTGACGAGTTAATTGGCACCAGTGCTCCAGTGTACCTCGCCACCGTTCTTGAGAATTTCCATGGGGAGGTAATTCTTCAATTTCTGAGAATTGTTTCGTTTTGCTTCAATTTTAATTTCACGTGGTTTTTAAATCTAGGATTTTTTTGAATTTCGCATTCTAACGATTCTTCTTTGCATTTTCATCTCTAAGATAAAAATGATAATAAACAATTGCATCCGGCAATTACAGTAGAAATGCTATACTGATCCAAGACCTCAATGTTGGTGAACATGTCTGATTTTATGATTTTTTCGTGGTTGCAGGTGATTTTAATCTTGGAAATTTGGGAAACATCAATAATACAATTTTTTTGACTTCGTTAAATACATTTCAGGACTTCCTTTCTTCCTTCCTTGTTCCTTTCAAACAAGGGAAGTTCGATAAGAATTAATCTTTGTTCGATTTCAAACTGCTTTTTTGCAAAGTTAGTCATTTCCAATATCAATTTTACAGAAGGAAGAAGTTTCCTCATCCTATTTATTCCTTTTCTTGATTTTCCTGCATGCATGTGCATGCATGTATATAGATTGAAGCTACACTGCAATCTCTCAAGGGTTTGGTGTTAAGTGCTATTATCTTGGTCCAAAGATTATCGCTTTGCCAATGATTGTTGTCTGAATGAAATAGTAGAATAAAATATTATAAGTGTGATCATTTCACTTTTGTGGTTTTTTGCTATGTGTGGATCAAAATTGACTTTCTAGTCTGGCATCTGATTTTCTATCCGAAGCAAGTCTTTACCTTCTCTTTCTCTCACTTTTAATGATCAGAAAACAAAGCGGGCGTCAAAGGGTTGAAGTGGGAATTGCAACAAGTGATGCCTCAATGGATGAGCAGTTGCAGGTTTGTATGACAAATAGGTCCTTTGTGCCTGGTGGTTGAAAAAGTTGTTGCTAGGGTTTGGGGGACAGGATGAAGAAATGAAGTAATCTTTATTGGTGTGTCCAAGAAACAACATATACTCAATCTGTCCCCAACAAATCAAAGAAGAAGTAGCCGTGTATTAACAAGCAGTACGCATACATGTACCAGAGCAGGTACATGGAGGAGCTTCGACGAAACAAAACAAATGTAGAGGAAAAATGTAAAGTTTAGTGTTTTTGAAATTTGAAGAAGACATGACTATGGACGTACTGTTGTAGCATGAGGAAGACATTAAATTTTTTCTCTTAGATACAATTATGTAACTTGACTCTAAATGCAAAAACAATTTTGTAAACTATGATATTTTCTTAAACATCTAAACTACAGTAACTTTGTTAATTTGTGAGATTTTATATTGTCGAATTTTGTGATTGAAGCATGCACTTCGGGTTATCAACGGAGAGCCTCCCTTGTTGACTTGACAGACGTTATCTGTTAAAAGAATAGAATTCTGAGATCAATTATTAATTATAGAATGAACCTTAAACATGAAATCTTGAACTTTTGCTTTTCATTTTGATGACGTTGTATAATTTTATAAAAAGTTATAGAATAAGATGCGCAACATTATACAGATCTGTGATGTTTTTCTTTCTTTTCTTTTAAACTTATAATTTTACCATTTTTAAGAAAATTAAACTAAGTGTTTAAATATGTTTACTACGTTGTTGTTTAAATGTAAAAATTAAAAAACATTATTTAGTCATTTCTTTTTCTACTTTATATACAGGTCAGTAGATAAATAAAATTGTAACGCCCCGCCTTCAGGGCCTATGCGGGACGTTACTCAAAGGTTTATGATCACACACTTAGAAGACATGATATTGAAGGAGATAGAAAAATAGCAATATAGATTAATGAATGTAGCATTGATCGTTAGAAAACCAACATTTTACAAGTCTAAGTTCTTAACATGAAAGTTCTAGAGTTTGAACAACAAGAAACGTGGGTGGAATGCACATATGGATATTCGCATTTCAGGGCTTTGCATTCTCAATTTATTTCCATATCAACATTCTCCAACTCCACCAGCTCTCAACCCGCATATAGGGAAAACATATGCAGGGCGTAAGTACAAAAGCACTTAGTGGGCACATCGCCGAAAACATGCTTTCATAAAATGAAGGTGTTGCCTGTTCATCCATGCAGATCATTGGGGGTTTTAGTAAAGAACCCATGAACGTGGAAATCATTTAATTTTATGCGCGCAATTTAAAGTCATGCTATCTGTTTTCCAAACATGAACCGACTAGGGGGCAGGCCTTCCTACTCTAATTGTTGTGCGCAATCACCTCATAAATCACTATAAGTGTGAGTGGCACAGGTGACCATAATCAACGTCTTCCAATCCGGAACATCAACTTAATCGACGGTTCTCAGAGCCGAATCATCATCATAGACAGATAAGTATGCAAAACATTTACAGGCCAACACATTTAATTCGTAAACATTGCACTTAAGGATTTCACAAAAATGGTAAACATGTATGTGTCCATATTTTCGTTTAAGAAAGTACACCTGTCTTCCTTCATTGTTCAATCAAGGTGCTGGTTGAATGGCGGAAACTGCTTCTGTCTTCACCACGTGCCGACCTTTGAAATAGAGTAGTCACGCGTGAGGATCTTGATACCAATTCGAAACAGAGACTACATATTTTACATGCACTATATTGGTTGTTAATACTTTCATTATTGTTATCGTGGTCTCAGGTTTGGAGTGGAGACTTGAGATTCAAGACTTGAAGTGGTTGTGTCAAATTTCTAGAATAAGGTGTCTGATTGGTTCGATCAGGGTCGGATCAAGTCGATTGTTTTTTGAATGGATCAAGGGATTCAAGGTTTGATCGAGTCCATCAGAATGGATGTGATCGAGTCGATCAAAATTATGATCGGATCGATCCTGTACAGATCGGATCTAAGGATTCAAGGCTCGATCGAGTCAATCGAAATGGAAATATTATCGGGTCGATCAGAGTCAGATCGGATCAAGGAATTTAAGGCTCGATCAAGTTAGTCAGAATGGAAACATTATCGGGCCGATCAAAGTCGGATTGGATTGAGGGATTCAAGGCTCGATCGAGTCAATCGGTATGGAAACATTATCGGGTCGATCAAAGTTGGATCGAATCGAGGGTTTCAAGGCTCGATCAAGTCAATCTGAATGGAAACATTATCGAGTTGATTAAAGTCGGATCAGATCGAGGGATTAAAGTCGGATCGGATCGAGGGATTCAAGGCTCGATTGAGTCAATCGAAATGGAAACATTATCGGGTCGATCGAGACGTCTGAAATGTCTTGGGAATTTTATGAACTTTCCTATTTTTGGTAAATCAAGTGTTCAAGGTATCTATGGATTCATAAATTCAAAATTAACAATATTATGGAGTCAAAGCCAACATTCTAACATGTTTCGGGACATCAAATTGAAGAGAGAAGAAACTAGGGTTTGGACAAAAGTTCTCAAATCAAACAATAATCAACATGAGATTTAAGATATGATAAGGGTATGCTATAATCATCAATAATCCAACAAATTAAGACATAATTTAAGGTAGCATGCTTGATTAGATAATAAGAGGGGACTAGGATTTACCTTGAAATGGATTTCAAATCATAATTGAGACGATGATTAGCACTCTCTCTCGATTTTCCTTCAATTCAACTTTCTCCGGACATTGTGGTTCGATAAATTTTCTAAGTGTAGAGTGAGAAACAAATTTGTAAGAGTTTGGGATCAATTTTGAGTGTGAAAAATGAGGGGGGAGGGCCTCTATTTATAGATGAGGGAGGGCATGTCATGACGAAATTGATGATGTCATCTAATAGTCTCCAAATCTTGACACTACGTATTCGACCGTTTCAATATTCGAATTTTGATCCAATTGAATGAAAACATTTCTACATTATTTATCACATAAAGATGTCTTTACTCCTGAATACTACCATATATATATGTAGGTTTGTGTTCATATAATAAAGTTGGTTGGTGTGATAAATGATGCAAGATTCCAGCCTTTCATTTTCGCGATCCAGTGGCCCAGATTGTATAGATCCATAGCTTTTAAATCACGTTCAAGGGTATTAAGGTAAGATTTTTTTTCTCTCTCATCTTTTTTCTCTCTATTCTAATATTCTATAAAACTTCAAATTAAATTATCTCACTCGATTTAAGTCATTTTTCGTTTGCCATATATCAAATTAAAGAAAATTTCATGATCTTTCAAACGAAATCCTAATTGCAGATGTTTACTTGAAAAAAATCAAACGAAAAACATGAATTTGTAAAAATTGCATAATTTTAAACAAAAATGCATTTAGAGACTTACGTGATTGCATTTTTTGGAAATTTATGTAAATGCATTTTGAAGCTTACAAATATGCTTTTTCAGGCTTATGTAAATGCATTTGGAGACTTGCGATAGAATGTATGTGGTGTGATTTGTCACATCTTATAAAGTCTTACCAATCGTACAATAGATAGAATTAATTAAAAAATTACTTTTTTATCCCTGTAATGCATTTATATCTTATACAGAATGCATTTTAATAACTGGACAGGTCGCCTAGCGGATTTGCGTCCACTTTTTACACGGATGGATGAGATCTTGCATCATTTATCACACCAAGGGTCTTATGCACAATAACGCGACATATACACATATATATTGGGTCGTGTTACAGTGCAAACTGACCTTAAGATGCAAACTAAGCACGCATCATAGCCATAGGATGATAGAGATTGACGACCTGGATTAGTTTCTGCCCGCTTGCATATATACATGGTTTCTGTTGCATATAGGGTTATATTGGTAATTTTACAATAATCGTTCAGTTACTGACAATAGAACATATGTTAATATGCAAACAATTATAACATGTCATATGCAAATATATAACATGTCATATGCAACTTTTGTGGGTGGATTTTACGAGAGACATTTCAGAATTCCCCAAATAAGATGGGATCGAACAGAAAGATAATATATGGATAAAGAAACTAAGATTGTAAAAGAATAATGTAGTTGTTATTATTCACTTGGCATTACCCTTTTACACAGAGTCTAAGGCTATATTTATACAGTAAGAATGTGATAGTGATAGAGCGATTGTTCTCTCTTCGTGGGCAGTTGCGATATCCCCATCGTGGGTTGAAATGATCATGGGTAATTGTTCCAGCCGTCTTGAGTTCTTCGGCTTCGGCTTCGATCAGCTCATCTTAAGATTTATTGGGCTTTTGGGCCATTGGGATTTTAGCCTTCAGACTGGTGGCCTCTGCTGTGGGCTATTGTCATGTTATTGACTTGGGCCTCGTTAATTGGGCCGTGTCAATTTTACCCCCAACAATAGCTCCTTTATTCCATGGGAAAATAAAGAATGCATTTTTCCATGGAATAAACATTTTTTCGAAGCATTAGTTCGTAAAATTGACAAATGGTTTCTACCTGTTTTCAAGTTGGAGTCCACTTGAGGAATATTATTGGCGGATATGCTGCGACCGGAATTGTTTTTTGTAACTTGGCCAAAGTCACGGGCTTTGGGTCATCACTTGTTGGTCGAAGTCACGGGTTTCGAGTTTTTGGTGGTTTGTGTCGGGGGTTTTTAATCCTCGAATGTTTGTGTGTCTGGGGTTTTTCATTCCCGATTGTCTGGGGGTTTTTTATCCCTAAATATTTATGTGCCGGGAGGTTTTTCATCCCTGACTGTTTGTGTCAGGGATTTTTCATTCCCGAATGTTTGATTTTGAAACGTTTCTATTTTCTGCTTCGGATCCTGGAGGATCTCGGGGTGTGCTTAATCCCCTGATTTCAATTTTAGACCCCTGAGAGGTGATGTTATAATTTTCCTTTTTAGCCTGAGAGACTTATAGCTTTAACGCCACATCTCGTCCTTAGTTCCTGGGCTCGGAGCCCCAATTTTTTCTTTAGTATGGAGAGAATTGTAATTAGCTTATAAAAATATATTATGTATGTAATAAAAATAAATATTCATGTAATTTGTTCTCAGTGATCTCAGCATTCTGAGGGGTAACGTTGTTTCGAGGCCGGGTCTGTATGGAAACCCCTAGTGTCTTCAGGACTATAGTCAATCGATCTTAAGTGGACATAGTTGATTTCAAATGGATGGTCGAGACCATGGATTTTGAATAAAAGTCCAATTTATTTCGAAGTCATTTTTTGGCACGAAAGGGTGTCAGGTTTCGGATCATCGACACGTGTTAAGAAACCAACGTATGCGAAGTTTGGGCTTCCCAACTTTTCGGCTTCTGGGGATTTTTTCCCTTTAAAATGTCCTGATGCACCTTTTGAGATATTATTTTTTCATCGACGATATTTCCATCTGGTTTCCAGTTCCCCTCCTGACTCCTTCATTTCCGGTTAGTGATTCCTTCTTTCTTAGCACTTTTCCTCTCCCCTTGTGCATTTTCATGGCATCTAGCTCTTTGCACCCCTGCTCACATCTGTTCAGTGTAAGAAGCAAGGAGCGAAATAAGGAGGAATTAAGGGATTTTATTGACTATGTGGTAGTGAATGACGAGATTTGGTTTCGCGTCCCGAAATTCGAGCAAGATTGTCATACCACACTAGAGGGACATTACACTTTTTTTTCCTTAGTTTGTTAACGAATGGGGGTAGGCTTCCCCCTTCATCCCTTCTTTATGAGTGTTTTATACTTTTAGGGTATCGCTCCGGGGCAACTTTTTCCTGCATCTTGGGGTCACCTTGTAGGCACCATTTTTCTTTCTTAGATAATGGTTTAGGTGTTCCAAGTCTTAGGGAGTGGAACAACTTTTACATGCTAGTTCATAAAGGTGGGGGGACATATTATTTGAACAAGCGATTGTCGAAACAGACGATCTTGATTAAAGGCATCCCTTCGAATTCGAAGGGATGGTGTAAGGAATATTTCGTCATTCAGTTTCCAGCATAGGGTCATTGCCCCGAGACTGTATATGGTGTGGTAAAGCGTAAGTATTACTTTTTCCTTTTCTTCAGCCGCCCTTTTTCTGATATCTCGTCTCACAGGTCTCTTTGTGCAGGGCATCGCCGAAGTATGTTGTCCGAAGATGAGTTGAAATGAGTTGAATTGGCTGGACAAAATTATGAGGATATTCGATCGGGTTAAAGCATCAATGCGGACTTCCTTTCTTTCGGGAAAGATGATATTTGCTCTCTCACATCAGCCGAGAAGACTATGGCTGATTTCCTTGACTTGGATCTACACGGGAGTCAGTTTTTGGATTTTGAGAGGACTCACATCCCCGGGCATGGGAGTTCGACCACTTAGGGTAATCGAGATGAAGACAAGCCTTCCGCTAAGAGGGACAAGGTCAACGTGACCTTGGTAGATACTCTCCC
>AYJT01031889.1:0-11599 GCA_001278415.1 Ocimum tenuiflorum | reverse complement strand
TATTATTATTATTATTATTATTATTGCCGCAAATGCATGTATACATATACACGTGCATGTTCCATCACTCTCCCATTTAATTTTCATGCATTCTATATAAATTAATTAATTATAATTATTTATAATTTATGATTATTTAGCGACGCGTGGAAGTAATTAATTCATACAATTTTCAAAGTTCCAAATTCAAGTTTCAAGTTAAGGTGGGGATCCTAACGTGACAATTTATTATTTATTTTATGTTATACTTTTATAATGCATGTGCACATTTCAAATAAGTCGATAAGGCTGCAAGTTACAATTTGGCCTTTCAGCTACGCATTTAAGATAAGCCGACAAGACTACATTGTTATAACTCGGCCTGCGGGCTGCATATTTCAGTTACATATTATTCACTTGTTTATATTGTATGACATTAGATAAATTGATCTCTATTGAACTAATGACACTCACCCCAAAGTCATTTTTATTTTTCAGGTTAACGTAGCGGCCGATGGACAGCAATGTAGATGATGATGTGACAGGATGAATAAATATATTTCTTTTTATGTATTTATTTTATGTTATTTACGAAGCAAGAATACTCATTTTCTACGAGTTTTATATTTTATTTCAAGGATGTCTTTTTAAATAAAATTGTATTATTTTATTTATAAAAAATTGGGGCGCGACAACATGCAAAATAATTCAAAAAATACACTTTTTTGAATATAAAAACATATCTGCGCTTATAATACCGGAATGTTTTTGTTGGCAGATTATACAAAATGCCTATAAAGATTATTGCCTAATTTGGTCTCGTGGGCCTTATATATTCTGAAACATAGGAGCCCTCAGAAATTAATTAAATAAAAAATTATTGTATAAGATAACTATACCATCCTAAACTCAACATTCTAAAAATTCTACTGATCTCAATTATAGCCCCCTTTCATATAGATGCCTTGTTTGACATTGAATTTGAAAAATATACCATTGATGTTATCGAGACCTCCATTGATGGAAATTGAAGGAATGGAAGACATGAAAGATAATGGAACTATGTTATTATTGATGACCTTCAAGACAAACTTTTTATTTTTATTTTTAATTTCTCTTCAAACGGGAAACAATATGGCAAAAACATCTGCCGTCAACCGGCCGCTCTGATATCAATTCCGTTATCACTTTCGTCACTTTCTCCGCCAACGTTAATATTTTAGCTTCCATTTCTCCAGCAATTCCACGCATGAGTTTCTGCCCGTCATCAATCTTGATTGGTATGCGGACTAAACTTGAAACTCTCAAGAATTTCCCAACCTGTTGGTTTGTGTTGAATGACTACCTGATAAACATGGAGGGCTGAATGTTCTTGACCGGTTCATGCTTTAGGAATTGAGCTATTTCTCGAAATATTAATTGTAGACTTGATTGGAGTGAGATGACAGATGAGAAATATTGCTTCATTGCTATATTGCTAACTTCTCATTTCAGGTGATTCAATACTCAGTGTTACTGGGAGAACGATGGAGTTCTCTTGATGGGGGGCTATATATTAAGATTATATGACGAGGCTATAAGGGTATGTCTTATAAATAAATTTATATGATAAATAATTTTTGGGGGCTACAGTGAATAAAATCACCCAAACTTTTATTATCCCTTCATACAATCAGTCGAGCGATTTTCTTTTATGCTGGAATGAAGTTTATACGCACATGGTAGTAGTTCTTTCATAAATCTGATGTAATTGCAAATTGCGAATCACCTGTGTATCTCTTCGAAGTCATATACAGTAAATATATATCATGCATTTATTTAGATTTGGGAAAACCACAATTATGTGATGGATTAATGTCATCTCATCATCTGGCCTCCAAGTCTGTAATGGTTATTGTTACCTGCTCCGACTTAATAGAACTTGGTACGGATTCCGAACCAAAATTTGCTTCCATAAAAAATCCAGGCTCTTTGGGATCAGGCAGGATGGCTCCTTCAGTTGCCAGCATTAAAAATACTGATGGCATTATTGGTCTGTCTTCTGCTTCTTTCTGAACGCATAGTAACCCCACATGCATGCATCTCTTAAATTGGGATTCAACAAATGTTTCCTTTAGACATTCGTCCATCAGCTCCAAAACCCGCTCCTGTTTCCACAGCAACCATGCCTGCACCCATAATCATTCCCACCTTAAGTTTGTAACAGATCGAAAAGTAGGGTAAGAATATGGCATACATGGCCTAGGAGGCTATGATGGTGATGCTGGTGTTTAAATCCCCTGTTCTTTTTCCCGCTAATTATCTCTAGCAGCAACACTCCAAGACTAAAGATGTCAGACTTCACCGAGAATTCCCCATTGATTGCGTATTCTGGAGACATATAACCACTGCACATGTAAAATTGTTGATCAAGTTCACCATGGGAAGGAAATGGCAATGATAGTTTGATGAGATAAAAGGAAAACTTACTATGTCCCAATTACTCTTTTTGTTCTAACGAAAGAGCGGTCCTCTTCAAAAGTTCTTGCCAGGCCAAAATCGGATATCTTTGGGTTTAATTCTTCGTCTAGTAATATATTGCTGGGTTTGAGATCCCTGTGGATGATCTTTAACCGGGAATCATGATGAAGGTAAAGCAGTCCCCTTGTGATTCCGATGATGATTTCAAAGCGCTTAGGCCATGTCAAAAGCTTCCTTTGGTTGTGATCTGCGAATGATGAATTACTTTGTGAGATCATCAACATTGAACACTTCAAATATTTGCAGACAAACAAAAGGGATGGAAGACTTATTAGGCAGCACCATAGAGAACATAATCCAGGCTCTTATTCGGTAGATATTCGTATATCAGCATCATTTCCTTTCCTTCGGTGCAACATCCGAGAAGTCTGACGAGGTTTCTGTGTTGAAGTTTAGTAATGAATCTGACTTCATTTTTGAACTCTTCAACGCCCTGTTCCGAAGTTCTGGACAGTCTTTTGACAGCAATTTGTTGTCCTGTTGATAACTTCCCCTGCTCTAACATACATATTGATTAGTAAGAATGTCCAGATAATGATTTTCAATTTTAGGCAACTTCTTACCTTGTAAACAGGACCAAAACCTCCTAATCCTATCATGTTTTCCTTGGAGAAGTTGTTCGTTGCTTCCACTAGAGCCGCCATTTCGATTGTAGGAAAATCTATAACCTCATCTTTCCCTTTTAGTGCAACAAGGAAAAAATGAACCTTCTAATATGCTTGACTGCATGGTTTAAACAGAAAAACAAATTTTCCCACAGAGGTTAACTCGTTACCTGGCCTCTTTCGTCTCCTCAACAAAAGCAAACCGCCGTTGATAAGGCTTGAGATAATGACTCCAGAAGCAAGTGACATCAATATCAACTTAATATTCCATTTCTTATCCTTCTCCTCCACCACCTCCACCTCCATATTGGTGCTAAAATCTATCAGCAACAAATGTAGTAATTGAGACTAGAAGTTTTAGGGGAAAGATTATACTATAAACTAATACAGAGAATGTCATCTTGATAGTTTCCTCTTTCAGTGTACACTTGTTTCAATCTTATCAAGGAAAACTGTAAAAGTATAGGGAACATATTTATACCGGTATAGATCCATATACTTCATTTTTACTAAATCAAGTGTGTTTTTCTCTATTGTTTGCTTGAGATATAATTCAAGCTAAACAGATGTCAAGAATTGGTCATAAAAAGACTTACCTTGTTCTGAAATCGGTACCCGAATATAGATATTCTTCAGTCTATCTGCTGCAGAAAGTCCTCTGGTATCAAGAAGATCCCCAAACCACATCACGCAGCCACTGCCTCCATTAATTATCAACGGATTAGCATATGCTGTGCAGCTACAGTTTTTCAAGCACTTATCTCTGCATTCATGGAGGCTCATGCTAATATTCAACCAAAATCTCAACATATCAGGATACTTCACCCCTCTAACCTCCACAAAATAGTCTCCACCCTTGCAATCCAAGCCCAACTCCACAATTCTCTCGCACCCACCAGACCAATCTTGAAGGTCCCACTCATTTTTGAATTTCGGGACGAACCCTTTCAAACACTGACATTTCTTCTCCTTCTCAATCAAACAGATGGCGTTGGGACCGCAGTGACCGTAGACATCGCACTGGTCTCGAGGGAAGGTGTCCACAATATTCCACTTTTCTTTTCTTGCATTCATACTGTAGCGGCGGGCTGAACCAGATATGTCTAGTACTGTTCTTGTGATAATTGAGCTGTCGTAAGGCCTCCAGATGGATATCAACTTTTCTTCTCTAAAAACCAGTTTTGGATCAATAGCTGAACTGGGATAGCGAGGAATACCAGAGAAGTGCAACCCGTTAGAGATTCCAGTTCGAAACCATTTGTTTGTGCCTCTGAATATCACCACGTCCGCCAATCCGATGTTTTCGATCTTCATAACAAAATCTCCAGGCGAAGGATCGTCGGCATTTCTCCACGACGTTAAATACCTTTCCACTCCAGCATCGACGTCATCCACCATCTTCATTTCAGGTAGCCAGGTGTCAGTTGGGTAATCAAAACTCTGCCATAAGTAGTCTTCCCTATTCTCATCAGCAACTACCAGGTTTCCGGTATTCAGGAGCCGTACAAATGGATGCGACGCCATGGATGATGGATTGGACCACCAGATATTGCTTCCGTTTCTGGTTATGGAAAGAGTTCCATTTTCGGCGATAGCCATTACTACTCCTTGAGAATGAGTGATGGGTTTGTTTCTGTTTGCAACCCATACTACGATACCAGGGGAGGCTTTGTACCATATCCCCAAATATATATTGCTGGATTTCCCTGGACGGAAAAATCCCAGCTGGAAAACTTGGTTTTTAGAAACCAGAAGCTGCCCATCTGCGAATGTTTGGTTGTGAAAGAGTGTATCTATAGCACAGGAGAATTTCACAAGAGTGATGATGGATAGGAACAGCTTGAAGCTTGTTGTGTTGAATTTGGAAGGAGTCATTCTTCCTAAAGAACGGATAATATTACTTAGAGGATTCAGTTTCAAATTGCACAAAATAAATAAAAAAAAAAAACCAGACTGAGAATGGGAATTCTTTGATCGCAAGCCTACAACACCGAAATAGAAAAATGTCACTAATCCTGATAACTTTTGCAGCACTTCGATTTTCCGTTTTCTTTTTTTTTTTTAATTTTCCCTACCCGTTTACCTCTTGAGGGTTAAGTCAAGAATATCTAGAAGGCATTGGAGAAAGTGTCGCGAACTTCTGCATGTTGTAATTTGCAGCAACTTAATGTGGATAATGAAATGAACTGAATATTTTGTGTATAATCATATTATCCAGTTTCGATGTATGATAATACATTTTCAAGACAAAAAAATATTTGCCACTTTTGCCCCGGTGGAGATGCGGTGTTCTTTCCAGAACAGAGAACAGCTTGGAAGTAAAGGAATACCACACAATCCTTTATTGGTGGAAAGACTGCAAATCAAATCTAGTTCGTTAACTGTGCAAATATATGGTTGAGAAAGATCATTAAACTTCTGTGTGCAATAGCAGAAAAGTATGCATGTGCAAAAGAACCAAAAGTACACACTCACAAGTTTTTTCTGGAATATGCCCTTCCAATAATTAAGATCAATCTTGAAATTTTCTTACATTTTCTTTACCATCTTGAGAATTTCTTACATATTTCTGGTTAATTTCATTAGTCTGTTATTTTGTTCTAACCCCATTGTCCTTTGCACTTTAAATCCTATCAAATTTGGCCAATTTCTCATATAATCTCACTTCCAGCTCGGCATCTATAAAAGAATTGGGCCCTAAATTGTATATTTTGAAATGAGTATAATAAAATCGACAGCGTTCCTCATAAGTAAAATCGGATAAAAACTGAATTTTGGACAATTGAAGGCCGAAGCCAATCCACCAAAACGTTTGACTTGAGCCTTTCTGAAAATACGGTTGAGAGTAGTTGGACACGTGGTCGCCTAAATATAGTACAGCTGACTCCCAGGAATAGGATTTTCTATTTTCTTCCTTTTTTAATCTTTTAATTCCTCATTTACTCTCATGATATATTTCTGTCCATCAAATACCTACAACACTAACAAATCCAATATTAAAATACAAACCAATAGTCACCCATAGTGTATAACATGCATGTTTTATATGCAGTATTTTAATCATGAAATGATGGAAATAGATTCATTAGATAAGATCTTTTTTCAACTGTACAAAAAAATCAAGTGGGTTCCACCTTCTCCATCAACGTCTTTATTCAATTCTTGTGTGCAGTGCAGACTTTTCACCATTTGGACAGCTTGCTTCTCAAATTCAACATGCCACGGAATTCAACCCTAGATGGATTATAGACATTCATTTATGATGTATATCACCCCCCTCCAAAAAAGAAAAACAATCATTGTAGGAAAGGAAGCTGAAGTTCCTTCTTGGAAGAGTCAGATTTGGTGATTAATATAGGGGCCTTTCTAGTGCTATATTGGTTAATTTTGGTGGTGAGATGACTTCACTCACGTCTTCCTTTTAAGAATAACAGTTTATTCGGATCTGTTCATTGCATCAATTTTTAAGAAATTAATTTGATGATCTCAATATTTTAAGGGTGGCATGAAACAAATAAGTATGTGATATGTTAAGCATAAAGTCGAATTTGGCGATCAATAGAGGGGTGCCTACTAATAATGTACCAGTCAATTTGGGTAGGTGATACAAGTCAGCCTACATCTACTCTAAATTCTCGTAACTACTTGATAACTATTGGCCTAAATAATAATGCATCCAATAACAATTTTCTTTTATTACTCGAAATCACAAACAAGAATGAATGTGGTGCAGCACTGTAAATGCAAATGAACGATGGGAAATATCTAACATACCAGGTGCAATCCCTGAATCACATTGGACACACTAAATTTTGTCCATTCTACACATTTAACACTATAACAAAATTGTAGTTTGATCAAGATTGAGAGAATGAGTGAGTGAGTGGATGACCTCACAATTTTCTTAACATCATATCGGGATACTTCACCCCTCTGACCTCTTGAAAACCGTCTTCACTATCACAATTCAACGGCGTCCCAGTCATTCTGAAACTTTGGGGAGAACCCCTTCAAACACTCGCATCTTTGCGCCTTTTCCATCGTGAAGATGCCGCTGGGACCGCAGTGACCATATTCATCACACTGATCTCGTGGATACGTGTAGACAGGGCTCCACTTCTTTTCTTGCATTCATCGTGTGTAACGACGGTTTAAACCAGACGTGTCTAATGTTACTCTGGCGATGACTGAGCTGTCATAAGGCCATGACATAGATATCATCCTCTCTTGTTTGAATACTATTTCAGGTTTAATGGCAATGGGAAAGCATGGAACGCCCCCCAAATAAACCCCGTTCCACTGCCCGAATCGGTACCTTTTCTTTGTGCCCCTGTAAATCACTACGTCGGCCAAGCCCTGGTTTTCGATTCGCAAGGTGAAGTCTCCAGGAGAAGGATCATCGATGTTTCTCCACGACTTCAAATATCTCACCACGCCGGCATCAACGTCGTCTGTAATCCGCATTCCTGGTAACCAGCTGTCAGTTGGGTGGTCAAAACTCTGCCATAACCACCGTTCCGTCGTCTCTTCGCCGTCGACAACCACAAGGTTTCCGGTTTCCAGGAGGTGCAGAGATGGACGTGACGCCGCCGCTGATGGAATCGGCGACCAGATAATGGCTCTGCCTCTGCATATAGCAAGAGTTCCATTTTCGGAAATAGCCAACGCAACTCCTTGTGAATGAGTGATGGGATTGTTTCCGTTGGCAACCTAAACTCCAATATCAGCTGTAGCTTTGTAGCATTATACGTATTTCTGGATTTTCCGGGCCGGAAAAATCCCAGCTCGAAAACTTGGTTTTCCGAAACGATAGTCTGCCCCAGAGCTATTATGGTGTGGTAATATGCCCCAAAGCTTAAATTTAGAAAGGCCATGGAGTGACTAAAAAGCATATGATTGTGGTAAAAAGGAACCGCTCCATTTGACGGAGAAAGATGAAAATATTTCGCCGACGGAACTCAATTTTTGTATATGGCAACTAGACTTTGACCCTCACTGTTACTATGCATATAAAATTATTATTCAGAGTTGATAACTAAATAGTTTTTACTGCAGTTAAGTTCTTCAACGACGACAGAATTATTATTCATTAAAGCCGGCTTTTTTTTTATTCTTTCTAATTCTATTATTCAAAAGAAAGGACTGGAGAAAATAAAATGAATGAGTCAGAGCTTAATGAAATTGAAATAGAAAAGTTCAACTCAATAAGTAAAACTTAGTAGGGAAAAGGAAAATACTCTGCCGTGGTAAAGTTTATGAAACTGCGACGGATACAGAAACAGATCTGTCAAGAAATAGTGAGCGCTCAAACATAATACGAATCACATGTACAGTCAGTTGAACTCTCTTCATCTGGCCTCCAAGTCAGTAATGGTGATTGTTTCATTTTCCGACTGAAAACTTGGTGATGTAAAACTTTGTACAGGGTCCCAACTTCTCTCGAAAAAAAATCCAGGCTCTTTGGGATCCGGCAGAATCTCTCCTTCACTTCCTAACATGAAAAGCACTGATGGCATGAATGGCCTGTCCTCTGTAAATTTTTGAACACATAATAATGCCACATGTATGCATCTCTTTACTTGAGACTCAGTAAGTGTGTCATTGAGGCATTCATCCACCAACTCCAGCATCTTGTCTTCTCTCCATAACAACCATGCCTGCCACAATCACCACCACATCATTTCAATGTATTTTCTTATATTAAGCAACCACAATCACTTTTTCATATGATAATTATCAATAAATATAGATAACCAAGAAGAATACATGGCCCAGTAGGCTATGATGGTGATTGTAGTGTTCAAATCCTCTGTTCTTTTTCCCTGCAATTATCTCCAGTAGTACCACTCCGAGACTAAATACGTCGGACTTTACTGAGAATTTCCCATCGATTGCGTACTCTGGAGCCATATAGCCACTGCATAGAAAATATTGGTGATAAGGCCACAATGGTAGATAACTAAGAGCAATCCAAAAACCTGACTCAGAACACTGTAATATAGAGTAGAGAGAATTGCAAATTATAGTTGTGAATTGGAGATGGTCTAATTGCCTTTGATGAGACAAAAAATAACTTACTATGTCCCTACAACTCTTTTAGTTCTTGCAATAGAATCTTCCTCTTCGAAAATTCTTGCTAATCCAAAGTCTGAAATTTTTGGGTTTAAATTCCCATCTAGTAATATATTGCTAGTCTTGAAATCCCTGTGTATAATCTTTAATCTTGAATCATGATGAAGATATAGCAGCCCCCTTGCAATCCCCATGATGATGTCAAAGCGCTTGGGCCATGTCAAAACTTTACTTCGATTCTGATCTGCGCAATAATGAGTAGTATCTTGTGAATATCAATATGGGATGCTTCAAAATATTTGGTTGGATATAATGGTGTTGTTTTAGGACTAATTACAATGAGAGAATGAATGAAATAGTATATTGCACACCAAAGACAAAGTAGTCCAGGCTTTTATTGGGCAGGTACTCATATATTAGAATCCTTTCATCTCCTTCAATGCAACATCCTAGAAGTCTGACAAGGTTTCTATGTTGAAGTTTGGCAATCACGACAACCTCATTCTTGAACTCTTCAAGACCCTGACCCGAAGTTTTCGACAATCTTTTCACTGCAACTTCTTCTCCTGGTGACAGTTTGCCCTGCTTATTTTGCAGGATAACATGGGAGTAAGCATTGCAGCCAAGGTAATAATTTTTATCAACTCAAGGCATGTGTTAGGGTTAACTTACCTTGTAAACAGGACCAAAACCACCTCCTCCTATCATGTTCTCCCTGGAGAAGTTGTTTGTTGCTTCCAGAATAGTTGTCATTTTCATCAAAGGTAATTCTATATCCTTTCTATTCCTCTTTAGTGCTATCATGCATAAAAGGAAAAAAGAATTAATGCTTGATTTAGCTTGAATGCATGACCTAACACTCTCTCTCTCACACAGGAAGTAATTGTTTTTACCTTGCTTCTTTCGTCTTCTTATTATAAGTAAACCTCCATTGATAAAGCCTGAGACGAGGGCTCCAGAAGCAATTGATATCAGTATTATCTTCATAGCCCGTGTCTTCTCCCCCTCGACATTGGTTTCAACATCTACAGGCATAACAAAACCACCACCAAATGTATATGTTCACTTTCAATCAAACATTTTTACAAGTAGAACTTTCGTATGAATCATAAACTCCGGCAAACTTATCATTTTCTTGCTAAAGTAGTGACAAGAAACTAACCTAATTCTGAAACTGGTACGCGAATGTGAAGGTTCTGCATAGTATCTGCCTCTGAAAGTTCTCTGGTATCAATGAGGTCCCCAAACCACATAACACAGCCACTGCCTCCATTAGTTATGTAGGAATTAGCACATGCAGTGCAGCTACAATTTTTCAAGCACTCAGCCTTGCATTCATGGAGGCTCATGCTAATATTCATCACAAACCTCAACATATCAGGATACTTCACCCCTCTCATCTCTTGAAAACCATCTCCACTATCGCAGTTTAATACCGTAGTTCTAGCACATCCACCAGACCAATCTTGAATATCCCAGTCATCTTGGAACTTGGGTGAAAATCCCCTTAAACACGAGCATTTTTTCGCCCTTTCAATCGTGCAGATGCTGTTCGGGCCACAGATGCCGTAATGGTCGCATTGGTCACGTGGATACGACAGCACGTGACTCCACTTGCCCTTTCTTGTATTCATCGTGTAACGTCGTAAAACACCAGATACGTCTACTATTCCTCTCGTGATAACTGAACTGTCGTAAGGCCACAGCATGGATATCATCCTCTCTTCCCTGAAAACAAATTCAGGGTTGAAGATTTCGCTCGGAAAGCGTGGAAGGCCGCTGAAGTAAATCCCGTTCCATTGTCCAGATCGAAAGATTTTCATTTCCCCTCCTCTGTATATCACCAGCTCAGGCAACCCCTGATTTTCAATCTTGTGGACAAAATCACCAGGTGAAGGATCATCGGAGTTTCTCCACGACGTGATATACCTCTGCTCCACGTCATCCACCAGCTTCATTCCGGGTAGCCACGTGTCAGTTGGGTGATCGAAACTCTCCCATAAGTAGTCTTCCGTATTCGCCTCAACAACAACCAGGTTACCAGTATTCAGTAGCTTTAAAACTGGAGGCGATGCCACCGCTGATGGAATCGCCGACCAGATTAGGGTTCCACCTCTGCTAGTTATGACAAGTGTTCCATTTCCGTAAATTGCCAACGCTGCGTCTTGTGAATCAGTGATTGGATTGTTTCTGTTGGCAACCCATATTACAATATCAGGTGTGGCTTTGTACCATATCCCCATGTATACATTTGTTGATTTTGGAGGATGGAAAAATCCCAACTCGAAAACTTGATTTTCGGAAACCAGTTTCTGCCCAACAGCAATTGTTTGGTTCTGCAAAAGGGTATGCTCTGCTCCGAAGGTTAACTTCAGAAAGGCGAAATGAATCAATGAGCACATAATTGTAGCCAGAAATAGCCG
>AYJT01031885.1:0-14144 GCA_001278415.1 Ocimum tenuiflorum | reverse complement strand
TTTGTTCTATTTTTTTTATTTGAGTAACGATTTGTCCGTGTTCAATCTAACATTCTAGACAAAATTTTCGTATTTGGCAAAAACTTGTTTTTATATTAATCTAATAACTCAATCTTATCATGCAGATTACGGTAAAATTATCCTATTTTATAGGAAATTGCCGGCCCGATTTATAACAGTTAATTTAACTCTGTTATTCTTATTACTATTTGTAACCAACAAAGTTTTTAAGAACTCGCTATTTCTTATTACTAATTGAAGTGCACAATTATGAACCTTATAGAGTTGGCAATTTTGTATTTTTAAGTTGACTTACCAACGAGTTTGTTCTCGAGTTTTTGAGTTCAATAAAAGTTAGAAATAGCTTTATCAAGTTGAGATCCTAACACCTAAAACCAAATGCGCCTAATGCTCCAAACAAATCAATATTAATCGAAATATAAATTTCAACGTCTAATAAGGCCCATTATAAATCAAATGGGGCATCAATTTTTACAAGAAAGCTCTACGTCTAAAATGCTATTTCAGCATCCCTAGTCAATTTGAACTCTTTATCCCTATTTATCTGAAAATATTCAATGGGTTGTGAAGGGAGGATATACATCGACAACCAACCCAAATCCCGAGAAACTACCCATGACACCGGCATAGAATCCCAGGAATCGTATTATGTATACATATACCTATTAGTATGTATAAATAAGTTAGAGCAAATATTTATATTTGGAAGTTAAACCATGTCAGAAGCATCAATTTCTCCCTGCCATCTTGATCCAGCTCTAAACTTGCACACTGGGCACGTACCTTGCTGCCGCAGCCATGGGTCAATGCAGTTGACATGGAACTGCCATCAAAATGCACGTAAGATCGAACAGAAGTGCTCTAAACAGGAAAATATGAGGTCTGTAACGAGGGAGGGTTAGACAAGAGTAGCTATAGCAAACCTGATGCAAGCATGGCAAGCTACGAATGAGCTCTCCAGCATCAACTTGTTCCAAGCAAACACTGCATGTCAGATCATCGTCGGAGGTCTTTGATCCCACTTGCGGATATGGAAGGTCTTGCTTCTTCTGCATGTGATGGAATGGCCATACGTGTTGATTAAGTTAGTAAAGCTGATCACTGATGTGTTTGCGTAGGTTAGTGATAGTGATATGAAGCATTTCTCATGAATAGGTATGGGGTCTGGTTTTGTCGATTTGAATAGGGAAGTATAGTCCAAACAAATAGATACAGTCTGAATATTTCACAAATCAAACTGGTCAAATAACTCTTTCAAACCAAATCAGCCGAACTGTAAATAACGATTTCTTTTGGCAAGTTTGCTGGTTTGGAATACAAAAATGAGAGTAAAAAATAGGCGCAACATAGGGTTGAAATCATTTGAAAAAGGTGAAAGCGGTGCTGGTTTAATGGCTTATAATACTAAAATAGAGAAAGTAAAAATAAAGGTGCAGCTTATGGTTGAAATGAGAAGTAAAAGAATAAAACTGTTATGCACTTACACCAACATTACATTTTCAACTAAAAAAAAACCTTATGATCATATTATTGTTATATATGACCGACCTATCCGGCCCAAATGGTTGGTTTGCAATTTTTCAAACCAACCAACCAGAGTTCTTCCACCGAACCGATCAAATAATTTGGCTTGGTCAGTTTTGGACAAATTGTGATCCCTAATCATGAAAGCAGTATTTGTGTTGACAATATGCAAATGGTAAATTTATTTTATTTCTTTCAACAGGCTCTAGAAAACAAACAGTACCTCGATGGAGGACGAGGAAGAAGTCTGCGGCAATGATGAGCCCACACTATCAGCAGAACACACCGAGTCTCAGTTAGTGTACAAGTCTTGAAAAGATAAGGAAGCATAGATAAATCAACACGCGGAAGCTTTCCTGAAACGGAACTCTTCTCTATTTATCTAACAATACATTCATTGTTTCATGACCTTCGAATGATAAATAATTAGAAACCCTCAGAGGTACCCCACACCCCTGATGGTAAAATGAGCCAGGCATCAAGGTCGAAAGACTAACAGCGAAATATATATGAACGACAAAGGTGTCATCATGCACATGCAAGGGTTGTGGCATATTCAATTTTAAGCTTTCAGAGACAAGGATGTCGTATCTACTGGCTTCTAATGTGGGAGGTGTAGACTACCATATACATCATAGTTGCTCCATATGTAAATAGGGCATCTCGGGTCATTACTGCAGATGGATAGATTGTTAGCCAGCACAATTCATGATATTGAAAAGGAACTTCCATTTTTGTGTGTTCATGAGTTTCACACTTAAGCACACTATACAAGGACAGAGAAAAAACAGTGGACACCGATCTTTTTAAAGGACAATATAACATGAAATGATACCAGAAAAAGTTAGTCTTAAGGGACACTCACGCATTAGACAGTTAAACCATCGGATGGATCATCATATGCATTATTCCACGAAAGGACAAAAATAACTGCTGTCGTCACAAATGACTTCAAAATAACAATCGTAACTCCCCCATTTTTAATCCAATTTATGCACATAGAGTGTCAATTTAAAGTTTTCTTCACGCTCTTTCATCTAAGATATCAAAATACAATTTTACATGAAAATGTGAATGAAAAAAAAATACTTATTTTCACAAATATACAAGTATTTCAAATTAATTTAATTCTAAAAGAAATTATAGTAACACCTAATCCAGATATAATAAAGTCTACTTGAGTTATTATAAACCCTAAATGAGACTACTAATTGTAATTGACATTAAATGAACCTCAAAATGAATATCTTTTTTATTTAGATTTTTTTGAAATAAATGAGCGTGATGCATCTAAATAAAGAAAATGAAAAGAGCTTTAATTTGGTATATTATTTAAATAATTTGGATTTACAAGGGAGGTAGGATTATTAAAAATTGAGTTGATTCAATTAAATAATGATGAGATTAACTGTTTGTCCTTTACTGTAATTGCATATATTGTTCATATATTAGTACTTACCCCTGAGGCCTGGAGACCTTATACTTGTGGACAGGAAGAGCGTTAATCTCTTCGTCAGTCATAGAAGCTGTAGGAACATTGTCAGCATCGAGTGCTCGCAAGGTTTCATAATCTGCAAAGAGCACCAGATAGAATGTGAAAAATCCATTAATAGACCCTTCAAATTTTTCTTAGCCTTCTGTTGGAATCACAGATCTCATGTAAAGAAACCAAATCAAACATTATGCCAAATTCTGGAATAATGCATGCATACCTAAGTCATCAAATTCCCTATCAAGCAGGGCAAGCTGGAGTCTGAGACCTTGCAACCTTCCCCTGGTGGCAAGAGCTATAGATGGTGGCATATGAAGTCGTAATTCAGTGTGGCCGAGAAGACCACTAGCTGCGACGGCATGAGCTTGTGCCTGAGCTTGAAGTTGCTGACATGTTGCATACATCCTCAAAGTAGTTGCCATCAGAAAAACCCCGAGCACCAGCCAAAGCTTCTCAATGTGTAAAAAATAAACGGTCAACTACAGGTATAAAAATGTCTTAATACTGATGGAACTCGAACAAAAAATTTTGTTGTCTAAAAATACAAACCAGAAAATTGGGAGACATTTGATGTGAGTTCAAAATCATGAAGAGTAAAAGCACTGCAAGTTCAACACTCAGTTACAAAATGCAGTTAGTAAACTAACTAAAAGATAGAAATACAAGATTACAAAGCATCAAAATGACATTACCTGTAACAAGAAAAGCTAAAGAGTTGGTATTGACTGGTCGTGCAGCATGAACTCGCTGATCAGTGACAGACTACATATGTTACATGCATTAAGAATTCCCATAAATAGATACAAAATATGGTTTAAGAATAAAAAATTAACAATGACTAGATATTCACCACTGCACGCCGCTCAGGAATAAGTCCTGGAAACCCAGTTTCTATATCTCCTCTAGTGCCTCTGAAAACAAAACTCATGGTTTCTCTATACCAGAAAGATCTGTCTTTTGCAGATGTGCCAAGAAGTGATGCCAAAAGAGTTTTCTAAACAGTTAGAAATGGCAAACCTGAAAACGAAAGAGTTTTAAATAGTAAGCAGGATACATTTACTATTATTCTAGATATGGTACTCCAACTTCTTGAATACAGAACAAAATTAAAATTATGCATCAATACGTTTGACCCCATCTCTTCCCTATTCACATAAGGAAACAGTTATGCTATATATGGTAACCCACATTCTTGCAAATTTTACTTATGCTCTGGGAGACACACGTGCTACAATGTCTGGGACAAAGGGCCATGATCTCACGAGAGTAAGCTAACCCCACTTCCATCGAAAGGCTGCTAACCATTATTCAAGGTGGATCTTGCAACAATACCTTTAACCCAATCATAATAATATGATTGGTACAATTGGTGGTATTTGAATACTTTTGGCAGAGGAAGTTGGGTCCCTAGCCCCATTGAGCCACTAAATTACTCTGGTGTTATATCTGTCATAGCCCCATCAAGATAACCTTCTTAAGTTCATTAACTACTGAGAGCCTGCTTCCGATCTATGAGAATTCCACCCAAGAGCCTTCAACATCCAATCACCCAAGAACTAAATCCCAAATTAACAGTTCGCGCAGTTATTTTATATAAACTAGTTGATTGAACAGAGTTGAAATTCAAATGTCCTTAGGTAATAGCAGCAGTAAATTATGTTTATTAACTAACCTCCATTCACAATCCATTTCACTCCCACTCAATAGCATTGGAAATCCTTTATTATAATATTTTCGACAATTAGTATCTCAGATTTTCATAATTTAGAGAGGTCGGTGACATAGATTAGCTGATATCATACCCAGCCAAAAGAACAGAAGCTAACCCCCTATATCCTATTTTTTTAAATGAGCGATAATTTTTGAAGATCAAATCCTTCACTGAATGTCAGTGGTGCATTGCCATTCTATAATTGCAAGCATTAATTTAATCACTAATAACTGCGGAGCAGGAAAAGGAAACACAACAGAAAAAAGAAAATCCAAATCTCGCCATTTATGCAAAAATTGCAGCATCGGAAATTCTTAATACCTCGTACAAATCACTCAATCTATGGTATTCAATTAATTACATTCTTGAAAACCCAAAAACGATAGCTAAACACTCTAATTCGCCTAAAAAAAGCCCAAAAAAACAAACCTCCAAGAAATCAAGACCATATAAGGAGCTAAGAGAAACAACATACTTGGTCAAATGTCGTAAACGCAAATCCGTAAGGAAGAAAAATGTCAGCTAGCACATTTCTTTTCATCGAGAAAGTAGTAATTTTTTAAAAATGTACGAGGTACGAAATCTTACTTGCAGTGAATGTTGGGAAGTATGGATCCGAATGCAAATAATGGATTAAACAAATAGATTTGGCAGAAGAAATAATGATGGATCTGTGGTGAGTAGAACGAGTTGAGAGAAGCGAGTGGACTCGGACGCGTTGGGGCTTTTATGTTAAATAAATAAAAAGCCCAACGCAAATAAATAAAAATGAGGTGGTTTTTTGGCATTTGACTGCTCTTAAAGGCTGAAGCGGCATGCGGCAACGACGTCGTTGCTTGTTTGAGCCTTCAAAGAATAGATATAAATTTATTGTTGAGTGATTCTAATTTTTTTTATTAAGTAGAAAAACGTAACTGAAGAATTTGCCGTCCTAAGACGTAAATGATTCCAAATTATTAACATTCATTCCTGATCAGATTTTTGTATTCTAAGTCATAAATGATTCAGAAGAATCCTGCAATGTATTTATGGATCTTGAAAAGGAAATTGTAAAAAAAACAAATCAAAGACCCGCGTTGTATTCCCGTCATACTAATTGAAATATTGCCGGAATAACATAGCTAACTAATTAAGACCTGCATTCAAAGAATTTTACACCTATTCCTTAATGGTGTTCCACTTTCTATTCCGCAATTAAATATATTAATTTTTATAAGAATTAATACACTCTAATTAGTATTTATAAACAAAAATCTAAATTTTAAAAAATCACAAAATACAATTATGAATTAACCGACCTCAATAATGAATATTAACTAAAAGTTAAATATTAAAATTATTATATACCTTAATTTGGTGGAGTAAAAATCTTGTTGAACTTCTAAAATTATCTTAAATTATAATAAATTATTATTTTATAAAAAAATTATAAAATTTTTAAAATGAAATAGAGAGTGGAACACCATTAGGGATTAGAGGACCTCAAGCCGAATTTTACTGGTCTTTGCTAATTAAAATTTCTCCAAAATGGTGATGCTGCCAAGACTATTTCTTTTCAAATGGATTCATGCAAAAATTTACTCATTTTCTAACCTAATGACAAAAGTAAATTTACAGAGCTCAAGTTTATGGAATACTGCGCATTTTTTTTTTCTCCGGTGGGTTTCTTGTTCCTCAAATCTAAAAGATTTGTTAGGGTATTAAGAAGAGAAAGACATAAGGGCATTATTGTCTAAATAAAAATTAATTATATTTAGTAATTATTGGGGGCTGTAAAGAGAGATATGGGGGATGTGTTTAGAATTATCCTTGTTTTCTTAAAAATATGGTTTTTGTTTTTATTTTAGGATGATATAATGTATTCACCATAAATCATTATTTAATTAGTAAGAACCCCTCGTGTATTTAATCTATTTATAGCAATTAATTAATAAATAAAAGGCATAGGTTAGACTAAATTCTTTGCAAGTTGCTTTGTTCATTAGTAGTCATTGAAAACATCTTTAAATGGTGAAAAAGGTTGTATAATAATTCTGCAAATAGTAAGTTTGAACTCGTTCAACACTTGGTTGTGATTTTACTTTTTCTATATAACTTTTTCATTGATGTTACTTGAACAAATGGGTAAATTAGAGAAAAAGAAATGGAGAATTTAGAAGAAATAGAGGAGGATTTTAGAGAGAAATAAGAGAGAATGTGACTTATAATTTTTTACTTAATTTCATTCCTTAATAATTGTATGGTATTTAATCAAAACTAAAGTGGTCTCAAATTCTTAATAATTTAAATGACTTAATTTGTCTCGATGAAGTCGTAGATTGGAGTTATCGGCTTTCGAGTGTCCCCGTAGTTGTCATTGGTGACATCATCTCTGACGTCCTCTATCACAACCACATACTCCACTTTTCAATTTTATTTTGACATTTCTTCAAACATTTAGTATTTCACTTCCTTCTCAAGTACTTCCTTCATTTGTTGTTGGCTTTGAGCTGCAACACTCAAATAAGCTTTCCTATCCCCCATGTTGTCAGAGAGGATTTGATATCATCAAATGAGATCGAACACCTCCATCTCATCAAGACTACCATCTCGGTTGAGAATCGGACCTTCGCCGTCAATTTTTAAATTGATGGCTCTGATACCAATTATTGTGCTTTTATTTTATCGGTAATTTTCCAATGATGTTGCTCGAAGACTCGGGAGGAAATTAGAGAAAAAATCTGGGAGGGTTTTAGCGAGAAATAAGAGAGAAAGATTTGAATAATTTTCTACTTAGTTTCATTTATGAGTATTTAACCAAAACTAAAGTGTGTCCTAAATGCATAAAAAAATAAATAAAAGCAAAATAATAAAAACTATAATAAAAGAAATTAACTAAATATCAACTCTATAATTTCAATATTAATTCGAACAGATGTTCAGTTTGACAACACACTTTTATAAATCCAGTTTCAATATTAATTCGAACAAATGTTTTCTGGGCTATAATACAAAAATAAAAATTATTTAGTATGAACATTGAGTGGCATTCTAACTGCATCACAAAGTCTAAAGCCAAGCCGTATTCAAGCTATTAAACACCTAAATAACTAAAAAAATTCATAATAAATTTTATCAATCGAGTGTTGCGACTACACATAAAAGGAAACATATTTTAAAAAAATGTTGGGATTCCAAGATGATCAACTTTGATGCGAGATTAAACGCAGCAAAACAACTACTCAATAAACGGGAGGGTTAATCTCACTATCCTTTGACTTGATGATTTACAATGAAGAAGCAGCATGAAACTATCCAGACTTCTATATATATACATACACAGAAGAAGCTATAAGAAAAAAACTAAAACCAACTGCCAACTCAAGCAGTTGTGTAACCGTTTCCAACTTCTCCAACGGCTATAAGCCTATAACTAAACTTCACCTTCTAGAATAATAAAACAATAATAGAATAATGGAGATTTAACTCTTCACAATAAATATCCCAACTTGTTAACACAATAATTTTTCTGTCTACTTAGACACAGTTTCAAACCCGTTTGTTTTTCAGTGGATGAGGGGGAGGGGTATCCAATTATAAACTTCTCTAGATGGGTGTCCCTTACTCCAATGTTTTCCAAGTGACGTCATCAAATCAACTTATGCGTTAGAACTAATCATCAGTTTGAAAGTTCAATAATAATAACAAATACAAATAGCAAGTACAACATAAATAGCCATCAAAACTCTCAAAAACAGTTGGCCCAAGAGCAAACAGGATGTTTCAATGCACAATAAATAAGTTCAACAAGAAATGTACTTTACAAACTGACGTTGGTAACAAGATCTACACCACACAATGCAT
The DNA here is from genome assembly GCA_001278415.1 of Ocimum tenuiflorum. Taxonomy (NCBI): domain Eukaryota; kingdom Viridiplantae; phylum Streptophyta; class Magnoliopsida; order Lamiales; family Lamiaceae; genus Ocimum; species Ocimum tenuiflorum. Next base: position 5,553 of record AYJT01031885.1, on the reverse strand, counting down.
AGAGGAGCTCCTTACCACATTACAAACTTCAACTTCACACACACGATATGACAACACAACACAAAAGAACAAGATAAAAGCATCTCCCAGTGATCTGCTACTCGAAACCAACAATATGTATATTCCCATACCTTGACAGCAATACCAGGCTGAGTCATAAGCTCCTCAAATGTCATCCTACACTGCTTGACCGTATACGGTCACCTTACATTGAGCATTATTTTTTGCTTTGAGATTTTTGGATGGCTCTTGGAGCTGCATATAAGTTTTGCCAGTCGTGAGAAAATCATGTTTGCTATAAAAAATGAGCAGCAAAGGCCAACAAGATTTTACGAAGAAATGCAATAGCTAAATTTTTTAAGACAATTAGTCTTTAAGAAATCAAACTATTTTATGTTCAACCCATAAGCAGCTGAGAAAAACTAGCATGGTTGTAATGTCCCACATCATTTGAGAAACAAAGTATACTTGAGATTATCAGTGGGCTTGATAAACTCCTCTAGCAGCTTAGGTCAACCATTTTGGCAAACAATGGATGTCAAAATAGCCACTAGCTAAATGTGTTATGTAACCATAATGCAAAGGGGCCCCTTCCCGTGGGTTGGGGGGTTATAGAAATGAAATATAACAATCTTTCTATTCAATAAGACCTCGATTCTTTTAGAGGGTGCACTTTTCCTGCCAAAGGTTTTGATGAGGCAGAATGACTCGCAGAAACCTTTCTTACAAGTTGCTAGGTTGTTTCTGTTTTGAGCATTGTTTAGCTCATCTTCTACATGTTGATGTATGTCATGCTTGTGGGGTTTGACACGAGAGAGACTCTAATCATCGATTTGTTGGTCAATGGCCTACTATATGATTTTTGTGGCATATTATGGGTTACAATTTTCTAATTTTCTTGTAATTCAATTTTATATATATATATAAAGCTTTAATTCTCTCAAACTACACAAAACTATATTCCACAAATTTCACACGAGTAATTTCTTAATGGACTTAAAGAAAAATTATTGAAACATAGCAAGGGTCATGCAGTAACATTTTCTGTGGCGCAGAGAGAGAGAAAGAGAGATAACAAGCATGAAAATGATGAATTCAAAATGCACAAGTTCTGGCTTACACAAGACAAGTGTACTCAAATCGCATAAACAGCAAAATGAATGGTAATACAAGATTTTTAAATAAACTGCAGACATTATTTAATGAAAGTTTTAACATTTTTATTAATATTTTAACTTGTGAGGCTGCTATAACTAATGCCAATATGACCAGCCTAAGGTTGAATTGTCACAGCAAGATCATATTAACGATGAAAAGATGACACTCACCTAGCCCAATTGCATCTGAACTCTTCATGATCCTCAGCCTCTTACACGTGTCGATAAACATCCTGTAAGCAAAGCAGATTTATGAAACACTGCACAAATTGCTAAAAGATCTTATATTTCGAAATAATTATCATGGCGTCAATGTACAAGTGTGAAACTAAATATGAAATATAACCAGAACAGTATCAGTGGCTTCATAAATCAAATAACCAGAATAATATGCCAGGCTTCACCAATCAATGAACATGAACTATGTCGAGTGCCTCATCCATACACAGAAGTTGCAGCGACACATAACAAAATGTCAAAGACAGCTGTACCTCTATTTGATTGGTGTATTGAACATGGAGTATAGCAGCTCATGAAACCTTAAATTTAAGTAACGAGAAAAATGAATGATTATCCAGGGATCCAGGATTTCAGTATTGGGAGGCAATATTCGATTACCAAACATATGGTATCTATTATCTTTGTACACTTTCTTCCTTATATTGATTCTTTTCTTGACCAACTACATAATATGAGCAGATATAAAAGAGCTACATGTATTTTATACAACTGCATTGTATGTAGTACATATCCAAGTATTTGAACAAAAAATATCCTAATTCAATATGAAATGCCCGAAAAGGTGATGGAATAATTCAAAGCAACAATAAAACAAGTGAAATCAAGTAGTTTATCATTAAAATAAGAATATAAAAACTATAAATATTTTTGCAATAAATGATAAGCTACATTCATACAAGTAAGTCCTAAAAGAAGTTTAAATGCTAGTAAATTATCTTTTATCAGTCTGCAATGAATTCCATTAATGCAATGAAAAATAGATATTTGACCTTGATGTTGAAAGAGAATCTTATAAAAGCAATGATTCTAAATTCTAAAGTATAGAATCACAAAATGTTTAGAGAGTCTTGCCAATATAGTAACATGTTTAACGATTGTAAAGGCATGTACTTCCGAAAATACTAAGAAAACTTTTGTAAAGACAAAAAGACAGAATCAAGTATGTCAAAGAAAAAAGGGGGAAGCAAAGATGTTAGAGCCCCTATAACTACATGTTTAATCTACTTGCAGCCAAAAGGTACGACGAAAATACCAAAAGGTACGACGAAAATATCTATGCAGCTCGCCAAACTTATTAATCTCATTAATTGCCCCTTAAAACCATTCAGGAGGAAGAATATTCACAAGGTTAGTTCAGAATTGTAGAACATGTTGCACTGGTTGGAACAAACTATTAATCATCTTCAGCTAATCCCACTTAGCACTGCTTATAGGGAATATGGGTGTAGGAAATCAGCAATTCTATAGCATGTGTAATGAACTTAAGAGTTTAGTTTGTCCCCCCTGTCCTACAGCTCCATAATTTATTTTCATGTACATCTCAATCGGTAGAAACATTAATTTCGTCATAGTGAAAACCAAACAAGATCATTCTAAATTGTTTGCCAACCAATTTAAATGAGGTCTGTTAAATTTGAAGCGATGCAAGTACTATCAAATTAAGATCATCAACATGTAAGATTCATCAAACCAGCAAACAGATGAAACTCCAATCCAACTAGAAAACAGAAGGTTTGATTAGAGCTTACTCCCAAGGAACATCACCCACAAGCATCCAATCACCATCTTTATCCTCATACGTTAAAACATATTCTGATCCATTAAGCAAGTCCTTCAATTTGCTCTCACTCATCATCTCCCTTCCTGGAGCTCCATGGGAACCATACTGGCCTGCATCATACACTGATAGTGACCTTTTCTTCTAGAAAGAAATATAAACTAATAGAGAATCAACAAAACAGCAATATAGCTCACCTATTGTAAAGCAACTGAACATCTTCTCAAGAGCGGATGAGAGCCCCTGGTAGGCAGAGTAGGTTCTGAGATCAACCTTCCTTAGGTATGGAGCACCGTCCATGCTCACTTTCACAAAGGATGCACCATTTGATGCCTTGCCATCTACCTCTTCATTGTTTTTCGATGTAGATGCCAAGGTATTTTTCCTGAACTGTCTGACAGGAGGCCAACCAACAACTTGCGCCCTGGCATGGAACATACAGAAGATCAAGGAAATGAAATCAAGAGTTTTTCATCTCAAAGCAAATGTAAAGTCCTATGTAGTGACACGAATAGAAGATCAAACAGCATCTTTGACCATCAAAGAAGAACCCATCATTGCTAATGACTAAGACTTACTTGGCAGCAGGGGAACTACTATAGTTGTTCATAGCAGCTACATCCCCTGAGCTCTCATTCTGAGCACAAGGCATATCCAGAGTGGCATCTTTATACATAGGTTCCTTCACCTTGGTTGGTTGAGCTGCTGAGACTTCAATTGAAGAAACTGCTTTGACATTTGGGTTCAGGGAAGGCCTAGCAGATAACGTTGCATTAACTTCCCTAGTTGAATCAGCGTTTCCATCCATAGCATCAGAAAACCCTCTTTTGTTGCCTGTGACCAGTACCTTTGTGGGCTGAAGTGGAAACAGCAGCTTCTCATCGATTGTTGCAGAACTCACAGGAGAATGTTCTGAATCCCTCTCCAGAGACAGGGATCCAGGGGGCGCAAGCCTTAATTCTGTGGTCAGACCACTGCGATTATATTCAGAGGGGTTGGAGATTGTGGAGCTATCAACAGATGAACAGTCTGATAACCCCATATAGTTACGTTCCTTGAGCTCCGATCCATTTTGGCAGACACTATCTGAAGATGTTGACGAAGCCAGCAAGGTAATGCTGCTTTGGTACTCCTCCCCGCCAACGCCGAGCAGAGGTGCAGACATCAAGTTTTATGTTATAGTCCAATTCTTAACTTAGTAAAACTACTAAATAAATGGAAACTATATCAGATTTGTCCCATTCGCAGTGAAACTGAAATGTATCACGCAAAAGCTTAAAAACGGTTTAACCAAAGCTTTTTGAGTATATGAAACAAAAACCTTTACAACGAAACTTCAGCAAAAAAGTGCATAAAACGTTAACGAATGAAAATGTTCACAATTATATTCCACACAAATTAATTAGCTGGTGTCAACATGAATAACAACAGCAGCAGCAAAATAATAAATACGAAATTGAAGAACAACTAAAATAGCACTAAACACAAAATCCAAATAAACTCACAAAAAAGAAAAGGTCGAATGGAAGCAGAAGTGCATAACCTAAAAATAAAGCAGCGTATAGCTCAAGTTGTTGGAAAAGAAGGCTGAACAGCTAGTAAGGAAGAAGAATTACCAGTAAATTCGCGGCAGAAGTTGAGATTTGCAGGAGAAATTCCGAGAACGGAGAGAGAACTAAGGACCTTCCATGTGTGACAGACAGAGAGCGAAAGTGTAGAGAGAGAAAAGTTGATTTGGTGTCGGACCGCAGGCTCTACGCCTGGTAATTTAACAAGTATTTCATTAAAAAAGAAAAAGAAAAAAAGGAGATAAAAAAAATAATGAAAAGGTTGAATTATACATTTTTTTTCCTATTTTGTAAAGACAAACTTTAACATAATTATAACTAATTTCGATAATGACATAAAATAATAATCATATTATATATAAGTAATAATCGGGAAATGTTTCGGTACGAACTAAATATTGTATAATTATTATACATCAAAATCATAAATTTTAATTGTACTAAATAGATATTTAGGTTGAACTTTAAAAAACATTTTTTAAGTAAGACTTTAAAGAAAAATAAATTCAACCAAAATGATTTTCAAAATGAACGAAAATTTCAAAAATGTCATTATGTTTTCTTTAATCAAAATTTCGATCATTATGTTTGATTGAATTCAATAAAAATTTTATCATGTAAAATATTATAATAATATACTGGTTCGGTAAACTTACATGGATGGTATCTATCAAAAACAAATCCCAGAAAAATAAAAATAAAATAAAATAAAATATTAGGCACATTTATTATTTGTGTGTGTACGTTTGTCTTATTTGTATTATGAAGACCTAACCTCATCGAAAATCAATTATTCTTGAATCCTAATACTTGTGAATGCTCTAACCTGATCGAAAATCTATTATTCTTGAATCCTAATACTTGTGAATGCTCTGTCCGTTAAGAGAAGGACGAGAGATATCAAATAATAAATTAGAATTTTCAGACTGATATATGGTATGTGTTTATTATACGTGCCTTTTCAAATCTTACAGCCTTGCATTAAACAAATTAAGTGAATCTTTTTTAGGGGAAATTTAGTAAATCTTTT
>AYJT01031861.1:0-22006 GCA_001278415.1 Ocimum tenuiflorum | reverse complement strand
AGCCATGGCTGGTGTCCAGCAGTCTGTCTCCTCAAGCCTTCAAGCCATCAGTCAGAGCATCTGTGCCCTTTCTGATGCTGTCAAAAAAGGGGAAGATTAGCGGCTACAGAAGGATAGAGGATAATATGAAAAGCTGAAAGCCACGGAGGAGAAGAGGAAGAGGAAAAGTGTTGCCATGGCAGCTGAGAAGGTAGCAAAAAGGCAAAGGGAAGGGGATGCTGCAGCAGAATAATTTAGTCAATTTTTATTTTTAGATTGTACCTTGTTTTCAGTTTCAAACCCATTTGTACAATGTAATCTAAACAAAAATGTATAAAACTGACTGACTCGATCTTTGAATGACAATATCCTGTTGTTTCAAAGATTTTTAAGTGTTTTGCATAGTTGCAACTGGGTATGTATAGTTAAGTGCGATCAGTTGTCAACCACAACAACTTTCTAACATTCCAGGTCTAAAACTTGATTTTTAATTAAGTTTTTCAACACTTGTAATATTTTTCGGAATGATAAGAGAAGATAACAGTTAGGGAAGAACATGTTAAGGGAGAAAAGTTTGTAAATCCCTTCACTTATTCCAATTTGGTTCAGCTGCATATGGTTTTGACATCATCAAAAATGGGGAAATTATTAGGAATATTTGTATTGTGATTAATGTAAAACACCATTATTGTTGGTGATTAGTATAGAACTGACCTTAGATTGTAATATGTATAGGTTTGAATCTGTAATAGCTTAGGTATGTATAGGTTTGAATCTGTAATAGCTTAGGTTCGCGGAGAGCTGAAGTTGGAAGAGTTCAAGACCTAAAGAATGAAGATCAAGTTCTGAGATACCACACATGTGGTAACACAACTGTGAGATATCACAGCTGACTACTTTAGCTATGAGCATAAAATCCACAACTCAGCAGTTCGTTGTGATAACCATAGCTGACAGTTCCACACGAACTAAGTAACTGAAAAAAGAGAGAAACAAGCAGAATCCAAAGCTGACACCAAGATCAACTAATTGTCACTTCAGAGAAAAGGTTGAAAGAATTCAGTTCTCAGTCATCCTTAAAGCCCAGTTGTCTCTAGTGCAACTGAGATTCAAAAGATGAATGTCAGAAGTGACAAGATGTGAAGCAGAGTTGACCTACCGAATTGTACCAAAAAAGGTAGTCAACCTTCGGTTATTATCCAGCGGATAATAATTTTAACCGGATATCCAGCAAATAACGAGGTGATAAAGCTTGCTGCAAGTACATCAATGATACCGCATTCAGACGTGAATTTTGAGGGATTTGGCTTTTGTCTCACAACGACTATTATTTGAAACCCTCACTTATAAATAGAGCAGTCAAAGCAAGGAGAAGAAGTTATAGAATCGCGCATTACAACCTCGCACTCTCTACTATCCAACTCTTTCTCAAGCTTTCTAAGCCAACTTCTGAGTTTCTAACTCGAGACACCATTCGTGATCTAAAGCTTTCAGCTAAGGATACCGAGAAGTTATTAGATATCTCTCATCTAAGAATAACCATAAAACCTGATTCAAGTTCACGAAGAGAATTAAAACCTTCATCCCGCAGACCTAAGAAGTCTAGGAATGGATCCGGTAAAGCTTCAGAGGACTGCAGTGCCTGCGACCGGAAGTGGTAGTAGCTTCCCGTTGGAGAAGAATCTAAATTGTAACATGTGTTAAAACACTGCTGTACAAGAAAGATTAGTGAATTCCCTTCGTGAAAAAGGAAGAGGGGACGTAGGATTTTAAGATCTGAACCTCTATAAATATCCTATCTCATTTATAGCTTTCAGTTACTTATTTTTTTCTAAGTATTGATTTGAAACCCAACTATCAATAGTAGCCGGAGTATAGCTGAAAAAATCCTAACTGATCCTACTCGACAACAAACAACTTCAAGAAACCCAGCTGACAAGTCAGCTGAGATAAAATTTGGGCTTACCATTTTCCGCAACTGTCATATGAACTAATACTTCCGCAAAGGAACTATCTCTGATTTGAGACCAACACGATATATCGTAGAGGTTTCATGATTTTAATTTGTAACTCCAATGACATTGAAGAAATAACTATTCAAAATGTTGTGTACAAATAAAACTTTTAAAATTTATAACGTAAAGTTGTATTTCAATTATTGTAGATCTTTTATTTTGTACAATTATAATATAAAATATATCTACGCTAATATTGTGAAGCCCATTGATAGTAGAGTTAGACACATGTATATCTTCTTCTCAATACTTAAAATTCAATTACATCGGGCAACACATGAGAAATAACTGATGTGTATATATAAACATAAAGTATAACATTCCGAAAATGCATCTTGCTACCATGGATAGGAGCTTAGCAAGTTGCTGGAGGTCAGGATTTGAATCTCCCAACCTCACATTCAACAAGGTGATGATGAATCATTGACAGTGACATGGCCCAGTGCATGATATAACAAGTTCAAGGTTTGTTCTTATTAAAAAACCTGAAAACAACATCGACAGATAATTATCTCTGTCGTTAATGTATTTGTATATTTTATATTATTTAAATACTTTAGGGATGAATATTCCATCTCTAAGTTTTACTGATGGAAGAAAAATCGGTCGCTATAATTAGCCACGCCTGATATAGTTGATTTTATCACTAATATTGTCTAGCGATGGATATTGTATTTTCAGTGATGAGATTTTTTGTAACTAATGCGCATTTCTTTTTAGTGAATAATTTAAAAATGTTATGTGTATTTATAACAACTTGATGCCAGAATATTGTCGGTGCAAAAGAAGCACATGCAAAGAGCGACTTTGTTAAGGCTTTTGAAAGGTAAGTGGAGGGTGAATGAATAAACCAGATCTACACTAGACTAGAGATTCTGAGGTTATATGGAGGGTGACATAAATGAATCAAAGCTTAAGGATTTGATGTGTACTACTCATATCAATATAGTGCATTATTTTTTCTTTTTTTTCCCTCATTATAAGAAAACCCGAAAATTAAGCATACCCGATATGGTGTAGAACTACGAGAATGATCCCCAAGAAGTTTCTTAAGTGTGTACGAGTGAATCAATTAGTGCCGGACGTTATAAAATAAGCACACACAAAGATTTGAGATGGTAAGAGGTTTGTGAAGCTAATTCTATATGTATTGTAGGATATTATAGAGAAAAGAGTCGGGCCCTTTGTAAGGTTTCTTAAGAAAGAAGAATAAAAAGAGGACATAGGTATAATAGCCACTTTCTGAATGCAAAGTGCAAAAACTGTCAATTTTATAATAACATTCACAATATAGTTAAATTGTCTATTTTGTCCCACTTTTTCTGAATTCTTCTGAAAAAGTCAGTCAATGATTAACAATGATTGGCGAATTATTAACAAAATCTTAAAATATATTTGTCAAAAATGATGAAACCAACGAAACCAAGGGGCGAAACTAATGAAAGTGGGAAAGACATTTAAATTAATATAGTTTTTTAATATGATTGGAATTATAATAAAACTTTAATATATTTTAAATACGGCAAAACAGCCGAAATCACACAACGAACCGATGAAACCAACTTTTTTAATTTTGAATTTTGTTTAATAATTAATTTTGAATTATTAAATAATTTAATTTAAATTTGTAATTTTTTAAAAAATTAATTATAATTAAAAAACGAACGAAATCGTCAGCTAAACTGACAAAATTAAAAAAATTCGAAATGTTTGGATTAAATTTAAATTTTATAATAAATAAAATTAGTGAACCGGCGAAACCCGCACGACAAAATCGACGAAACTGTATTAAATTTTAAAATTAAATTCAAAATATCTAACATATCTCTTCGTCGGCAAAACCGACGAAACCGTAAATTTAATAAAAATTAACTTAAAATATCTGGAATAATTAAAAATGGACAAAACCATCGGCGTAACGGGCAAAATCGTGGATTTAATGGTTAAATCTCGGAAGGTAAATGTGATTTTATGTCAAATCTTTTCAGATTTTATTCCCTTGAATATGGATGATACTAGCAAAACTACCGTATAAATGTAAAATTTTCCCCTCACCACACCAAAAATTCAGCGCAACTAGCAGCGAAAACGGCAAAATGAACAATAGCAATGGCCAATGAGGATGTGGTTTGTCTTCTTTAATTTTAATTTTTTATGATTTAGATTGATTTTACAAGTTTAATGTTTGGTTTTATTTCACCCAATTAGATTTGTAGTTCTTTTTGTGCAAGTGTGATTAATCCAAAACTAAAATTAGTGGTTTCTTTCGGACAAAAAAAATGATCTGATTTAGTGTGACGACAAAAAAAAAATGATGGTTTTTTTTTTGTGCAAATGTGATTAATCCCACAATCTGATTTAGTTTGACGGTTGAGTGAACTAAAGGAGCATTAATCTCGCCATTAATGATTTGAAATTAGTTTTTAATGGTTGGGCTACCATTAACCAATCCCTTCTCTCTATTACCGATTGGAACCTTCTAAGCAGAAAATTAATTATAAATTATTTTGTATTTTTATTTTATAATTTTTTTGTGATTATTATTACGATTATTTCGATATATTTGATGGTTTTGGATTCGTAGTTCGTTTAGGGTAATATGAGTGTGAATCATTTATCTTTGGTATGTGTTAGAATTAATAATTATTCAATCTTTTTATGATTTAATTTTTCCATTATTGTAAAAATTAATAGTTGAAATTAATCACAATTTCTTTTATTATTGAACATTTTTATGAAATATGTTGATCATTATATGTATAGTACTTGTAGACGTAATAATTATATCATTGTTTGGGGTAAAAAGAAAATGAAAAATTAAGTTAAATTATATGTTCTATTGTGTTTATGCAACCTATCTTTGTGGTCCCCGAACTTTTGGACTCTACTTCAAAAGTTAATGTTTATTGTAAGATGAAGCTGGTCGAAATTATTATCACTACTCTTACTGCAGTAGGTGGACGTCTTGTAGAAAGATTCCGTGAGGGGTGTTTTGGAATCTTTTTAGGATGGCGTAGGATGACTAACATGATCAATAATTTTTTATTTCCCTTTTTGAACCATCAAATAAGTGTGGAATCAGATAGCCAATTATGGTTAGGGGTGGGGCACACCAACTTGAGCTTTTCGCCTTCTGAGTATGCACTAGTCACTGGACTTAGTTTTGGATCTTCTGATTTTAACACAACTGCGGGCTATAATTATAGGTATAGTACTTTCTGCAATCGAGTTTGTGGGGGAAGCTATAGCAACAGCTAGGGAGCTATTGAAAATATTTCAGAATAGAAATATAGATATTAACCAACAAGAGGACTACCTTAAGATTGCGAATATTCGGATGGCGTGGTTTATGGTTCTAGGGGTATGCTTCTACTAGGAATTTAGAGGCGTGGCTAATTTTTTTAGCCAAAGACTTAGCGTGTTGGAACGTATATTCTTGGGGAGCTTATTCGTTCTCAACTTTACTGTACTGTGTAAATCATCTCTCAAAGGCCACTACCGAACTTGGAAGCTCAATATACATAAGCAGATTGTTGTGGGAGTTTCTGGTATAATTTTTCATTTACATATTATATTAATGTGTATGAATTATATATTTAAAAGTAATAATTTCATTTCCTCCACAGATTTGGACCTTCAAAACCATCGCTAACATGACTTCGATTTGCGGTCGACACATTGGCCATCCTACATTGCCATGTTTCATCGAGTGGAGTTTCGCAAACCCATCAGGAAAGAACTACTTAATCAACGTGTAATTTAACAATTGCTTTAATTAACTTGACATATAAAATATAATTTTTCTTTTTAATACATAATCCAATTTATTTATTGTGTTACCGCTCTGACGCAAACGAAAACTGAGCATAAACTGCAATACTGGCTGAGCAGTCAGAGGCCGAATGCGGTGGCGACGGCCTACCTTGTGACTGTAAACCCCATCCATGGACCCGTGCAATAAGTATAAGTGGGGATTAGAGGGAACAGGACAAAAGGTGCGCTCTGTTTCCGTCAACTAGTCTTTGCAGATAGAGGACCGCGACAGTGGCAGAGCATCAGTCGACCGACGACCTTCACCATTGCAGCACCGATCATGGGCTCATTCGAGAGACATACCTCATATGATGGAGAAACGTCAACATCGATCAATGACCCTGCATCATTGTCTTTTGCTGGCAAACAAGATCCAACAACGAGAGAGCTAAAAGAGAAAAAAAAAGAAAAAAAATTAAGGAAGTTATGCTCGACATGAGGGATGACCTCTGGGACAAGAAGATAGTGCCGAAATCAATTGCCTATTTTGGTCAGAGAAATGCCCTAACGGCCGGATCGTCGGTACCATGTGGAATATGAGTGATGTATCTACCATGAGGCGGCACAACGTGTCTAAAAATGATCGACACTGTAGAGACCAACATCAACCTGAACCTTCCAGACGCAGTGTAGGCAATGAGATCGATGAGCCCGTGGTCAAAGAGGACGATGCAGTAATTATATAGTAACAATTCACTAAAAATTTGCATTTTTTTTTCAATCAGGACGGTCGATTCAATGCCAAGGAGACCGTGGGTTTGTGTTTTAAAAACTAAAGGGGCAGCTAAGGGATACTTTGAATATGTTCGAAGTATTGATGCACCAGAGTGACAATGGTAGATGGATGGCGGTAAATACACTCGCGACTTTTTCAAGTCTGTCGAGAGCATGATGACACCGCTAGACCTTAGAACGATGGACTAGTACATGTCAATTCTAAAATTAATGGGCAACCATCCCGGAGTTATGAAATACCATCTGCAGCCTAATTTTGTCCGGATCGTGTAAGCCCTATTCTTTGAAAGTATTTAACAAAATTTTATGTTACGAAATTTGTCGAATAATTCAAATAATCTTGTTTATTGTATTGCAGGAAACGATAAAAGACATATGCAGTCGAAGGGATGGTTGGGACACGATGTGGACGACGATGTGTCAGATTCGTATGGGGCCAAGTCGGTACGTTTTTTAACGATATAATACTTTATATCATCATTGCATAGTACGTTAGTCAAACTCAATTAATCAATTACGCAGTTAATTTTTTCTTGCGGGATTGAAGATCAATGGGTTACAGTGGTCGTGGATGTCGCGTGGTGGTTGGCGATGATCTCCGATACATGCAGACAAACGACGCCGCCCGATGTTAACCAATACCACCTAAAACAGATCAAGTTGTTGATCGATAACTTGCCATACTACTTCTAATATGGCGACTACTGGACGACGAACACGTTGGGACTTACGTACACTGAACAAATTCAATTGGCATTTATGATGGATCAAACGATTGGAGAGACGATTCAGGGATAATCTGACATCTATAGTTGTATGACGATAGACAACTTCTTTGTGGATGTCCGACGATCGAATGGGCCGAGCTTGTAGGAGTAGTCAGATTCTACCAGAATATGATGCCCATCTTATTTTATGAGTTTTCATTTTGATTTGTAAAAATTTGAACAAATTTAATTTTAATTTTGAAATTTTAATTTTAAATATCAAATTTTCAAATAAATTTAATCAATGCACATGTTTTGGACGAAATAGATTAAAACAAACTGTCAGAAAAACAAAAAAAAAACTAAAAGATCAGCTAAATCAGCAAAAAAAAAAACTAAAAATTCGGCTAAAAAAGCCAAAAAGAAATAAAAAATCGGCTAAACCAACACTAAAAATCAGCTAAACCAATCTCGAAATTTATAAAAGAAACGGACGAAACTTGCAAAAAAGGAAACAAAAATTTGGGGAAACCATTGAGCCACTTTTGGCAAATAAATTTATTTAAATCAATGAAACTGACGGCGAAACCGACGGAAAAACAGGTGAAACTCAACCTGCAGAGGAGTTGTCACATCATTATGTACTTTTTTTGTAACATGAGAAAAAGTGGGATTGTTTTTCATTCGATTGTCATTCAAATTGTACGATTTCTGAAATACTACAGTTAAACATGCCTATTTGGATTCATCATCATTATTCAATATTATATTTAACCTGTTTAGGAGAAACATCTATCATCAAGAATAGAGCGCCGAAAACATGTAGTGTCTGCAAGTCGACAGGGCACACGAAACGCAGATTCCCAAGTCGTGAAGAAAACAATTGATCAGCGAATATGTGTTTCTTCTTCCGACAATTCATGAAAGTATTTAATAAATCATAATTTATATTAATTAATAAATAGTCAAATTTATTTTAATAAATAATATATAATAAAAATAAATATTAAATAAAAATAAGGATTTAAGTATAATCTTCATTTAACAACATAATTGACTTTTTAGTAACAATTTATATATATATAATAATTAATATAAAATAATACATTCACGTTTTAAAAATTAAAAAAAACATATCCGAGTTAACCACAACGATGTCGTCGGTTTCACTGATTTCTTTAATTACATAAAAATAAATACTTTAATTAAATAAACATGAATCGACTAAACCAACTAAACCACAACAATTTCGTCGGTTTAGCTTACATGTTTTTCCACAAAAATCACTTTCCAATCAATGATATCAGCTTGTTCAGGCGCAAAATTGAAACATCACTTAAAAGTAACTATTTTGTGCATAGAAATGTAAAAAGTGACTATTTTTGTTTTTGATTTAACAAAAGTGGCTATTTTAGAAATCATACACTACAAAAACCCTAATAATGGGGTGGGCAAAACACAAAATTAAATGATGTGGGCGAGATGCTGATGGAGTTTTATTTGGTATAAGTATAATATGATAATATCTTAAAGATTGGGTTATACACAGAAAAATAAAAGAGAAAAAAAATCATTTTTAGCGTCTATAATTGTTGGAAAAAACGATCCATTTCTACATAATTTATATTTAAATAAATAATGAATGCTACAGAAAGTAAAATTGGTATGATTAATAAAATTAAACTAATTAAATATGCATAAAACCGTAGACTACCTTAAACTATAAACAGAGTTGGAACAGGCATGCATGCACCTAAAAAAAAAAATGAATGATTCGATTTCAGTAATGTTCATTTTAACCAAAATTACTCCGAATAAACTGATAAATACAACAAGCATAACAGCAATTGAGAAACACACCATGTAATTGGTTTCTCAGAAAATGATTGTAAGGAAATCCTACAGTGGAACTGATTGTAAGGAAATAAGCTTACACTACCGGAACTAGAAGCATGTTGCTGCAACCAAAAACACACTCCTATATTACAGGCTCCTAATCGCAAAAAGAAGAATCTACATCAGAAACTCGATTATACTGTCCGATCTTCATTTCTCAAATCGAACAACTAAACATGTGATGTTGTCAGAACTCCCCTTGCCATAGGCTTCTTCTACCAATTTTCTTGATGCTGCTTCAGCATCCGTTATATCTTGCACAATATTTGCAGCTTCCTGGATAAACGACAGGTCTCATATAATTCAACTCAAGAAAATGATTTTCAAGAAAAATCAACAGTGTATTATGAGTAACTGAAGGGACTAACCTTATTTGAGAATACATTCCATAGTCCATCACTCGCAATAATTAAAAAATCTACACCATCTATTTGTTCTTCCTATATTCCACAACAAAAGTCAAACAGGGAGATGGGACAGATCGAACATTAATAGCAAGCTGCTATAAACAAAAGAAATAGCATCAAGTTATAGGAGTCGTAGTACGTATGCTTTCACATAATATTCAATTCAGCAATTCAGGTTATCATGAAATGCTTTTAGGATAATTAGAGAAGACACATAGTTCACATTGAGAGTAAAATTGCAAATTGTAAGCGAGATGGCAATATAATGATTTCAAGGTTGATGGAATTTATAGGAATCATAAAAAGCAATACCTGAATTTCTGGCTCGGACACTACATATGGTCTCAGCAATTTATCTCCAAATGCACGAGAAACAGCAAGAACGCCACCAACCCTCCATGTACCTGTATCAAGAGATATTATAGTCTACTAGACAAAGTATAGGGAAAAAAATTGCTAAATATATAGCCAGATAACTATAGCTTGAACTTAGTATTTAAATATTCCGGTTAATTTTCCTATATAGGTGAATGCACATAAACCTGAAAAAAAGATTTGACACCATTGTCTACCAACAACATAACAGGTAATGAAATATAACCGTTGCAGTAACAACAAAGTTAACTGATGAAATTTTCAGGACATCAGGAAAAAGCACGAGAAGTTTCAAAATGGTAAAAACAATGCTCAGAAGTTTCCAGGGAGAGTTGACTTAAAAACGACATCATGCTCCTAATGTAGTGAAGATATTATGGATCATCTGATCAGAACTGAGATAAATAATGAGAATGAACCCAGTTAAAGGGAATACTGCTGTTGCAGCTCACTAGAACACATGATTGACTAATATAAAATTGACAAAAACATTAAAGCTGTGTGAATTAAAAGTTACCAGCCCAAACAATGAAACCGCCAGCCTTTTCAATTCGCTCACGTTCATCAGACCGATCAGGCTTGTGGTCAATAGACAACGGAATAGCTACATACAGCAGCAACATGTCAGCAATATGAAAGAGATGATGTTTTCAGATCTCAAAGTGTCCATCAAAGACATGTATAAGAAAATTTCGAAAGAAAGTGTAAATCAATGAACTGAAAACTTGAGTTAAGTCAACAATTGGTAATTGTTCCGTCACAGTAAAAACCACATTTGGTTATGAGTCAACTAACTCCACCTCAAAAGCCAGCTTTAAAAGTGGAGTTAAGGTGGGTCATATCATATGGTACCAGGGCCGAGCCAGGTCCTCAGCACAGAATTTCCTGCTGCCTCTGGGGGTTAACGACCAAAGATGTGCAGTCAAAGAGGTCAGAATTCAGTTGCCCATCAGTCAGCAACGAAGATCTAGGAATTTATATATGTGAACTGGGATTGTTGTATTAGCTAGTTAGAGATGGAGTCAAGTAGGTTGGCATCAATCTTCACTAAAAGGTCTCGTACTGTATAGAAGAAAATCTTGATCCTAGAATGTATTGCATGAAGTATATTTTCTCCTATTTCCTTTCTAAGGAGTATATGAGGGAAGTTGATTGGTTGGCAAATGAAATAAAATGAAAGTAAAAAATAAAATCAAACACCTAGAGCTATGATCAATTACATACTGGATGAGTATTAACCAAGAAGATTATTTACATACTGAACCACTGTTATATTAACCAATATTCTTTGAGAATTATGCACAATTTGCAGGATTACTGAATCCCATCATATATAGAAATATATTGATTCATTAACTAGTGATCTCTGAGTTATCATATTCATCCAATATTTATGGAAATTCCTTGATGGTCCATGACGGAATTATTTTGAATGATAGCTGATTGCAGTAATGAAGCATTCCAAGACTTCCCACAATAAGTTTACTAAGAATACACTATGGAGCAACTGGATCATCCTCATATGAGGGACAGATATGAACAATGTATATTTAACAAATTTAACAAATAAATAAATGCAAACAAGAGATAAAAAGGTTCATGCAAAACGATCGAGCTCCCAAGATAGTATCAAACCTGAACCGCCTCTAGAAGCAACAACTCTAGAATCCCCCACATTCGCAACAAATATTTTGTCACGTACAAGGACAGCTATCGAAGCAGTCGAGCCTGCATCTTTCTGTTGACCTTTCTCTTCATCAAGGTAATCCGTATCAGTTTGCTTAAAACCTTCAACTGGAACCAAGAGCAGATCATATTACACAATGCACCATCTCAGTTCTTCCCTATATCACATTTATAAACAGTCATGTAATCTTGAAGTTCATACCAATAGCTAACTTTGTATCTTTGATAATACCGGGGTGGCTTCGTAGATTATCGAAGAGATTTTTCTGCAGGTATTCTGCAGTTCTGAAACCACCGTGCCCTGGTATCGAGCATAAGAATAACCAGAAAGCATTAATAATTTATTTAATACAAGTCAAGAGAATATTTTTCGGAGCTATGAGCGTACCATCAAAAACGCCAAAAAGGGCAACCATTTGACCATCAACTTCTGATATCCCTATCTCATAATAATCCTCCATGGATGAACGTTTACCCTTGAAACTCGAATATCCATAACTTATCTTCAAATTTTTTTCTCTAGTGAGAAGGCTACAATTTCAAAAACGTTTATTACATAGCCTAAAATGGATTCATTCTTTGTTAAACAAACAATATATCACGATGCATTGCGTTATGAACTCCAGCAACTATATTTTTAATCCACAACACCATATCACGAACCAACCACTCAAAAAAGCACAAATTAAAATGCCCTACAATTGGTGGAAACTGGGACAAACAAATACAGCGATAAAAAAATGCACCTGACTCCACCGCCGCTTAAGATGGCCTCAGGAATTCTGGAATGAGCATTTGAATCGGGCGGCGGGTCTTGCCGGAATGGGAGACGATCCGCCACGTACAACTGCGGCGCTGGGTCATTGAGCGCATACCCGATAACCGGGCGCTGTGATTGGCCAGGATTTTGGTCAGTGTTCATCGAAAATATGGATTCGGTAAGAGAATCCCTCTTTTTCTCTGTAATAATTGTAGTTTTGATTGGGGGAAAAACGTTGGAGTTGGAGGGTTCATCTCTAAAAACAGTTGAACGGGGCAGCTTACACTACGGGAATAAATGCAAAATTTTCCCTTTTCTTTAATAATTTCCTTCTTTTTTTGCAATTTCAAATGCAAATTTTCAAAAATTATAATTTTAACCTAACTTGCAAGTATAACCTTGCTTTCTTTTTCCAATTATATCATGTGACAGATCTAGTTAGTAATTCGTATAGAACGAGAAGATTTGCAAATCTTGACCCTTTGAAAATTGAAATATCTTACATGTGCTAGTACAATTATTAAAGATCAATTTGATCCTTGCTCAATTTTCAATGTGAACAAATTAAATTTTCTTGGACTATTTAGATCGATCAAGCCTTAATTTTTTAAAATTTGCTCAATTGGGTCATTGTATTTAAAACAAAAACACATTTTTCTAATAGATTTTTTTAACAATCAAACCTCTCCACTTTAGAGTTGGTTCAATTGATCCATGATCTATAGCAATTTTTTTAAATTTGAATGTAACTTTTTGTGTCTTCATTTTTATTATATCAAAAAATTTCGTATAGACAAGAGTTTATTGTGATATTCGAATTACATGTTAAAAAATAAATAAATAAATAAATATATATGGATCTCTATGTCCAGATAAATAAATTCGATATTATTCTAAATTTGGTGGATTTGAGTCTTTCCACAGATAATATAATATAATATAATATAATATAATATAATATAATATGTAGTTAATGTTTTATTGAAATAAGCTTATAAACTGAAAAAGAAAAATTGTATAGATGCTCGTCATTCGTAATAAACATTTTGCGTGAGTGTCGATCAATTGGTTAATAAACAAATTTATTTAGTTAACTCGTAGTCTTCATAAAAAAAACCGTAAAACATCAAAATTGAAATTTAAAACACCAGGAGTGGATGATAAAATGAATCGAATGAGTCATTCATATATCTATTCAAGTAGAAGGAGCTTGCAATGATAATTTTGAAAGTAACTTGATTTGATATGAAGATAAATTTGTAGCCCAAAAAGAAAAAGAATGCAGAAATGCAAGAAAGTGAGTGCAGTAGACAACGCAGAGAAAATGATGAGCCCCTCAAAAGTGACAGTTAAAATAGTGTTTTCCCTCCCGCGAAAAAGCAATTTGACCAACTGGAAAGCCCCAATCAGGACATGCCCATCTCCTATTTTCCACATTCTTTCTTCCAGCATCACACTTTCTTGGAATTCCTTCCTTTTTTTTGTTTTTCTGGGCTTGAGAAATGGTTAAAGAAACTGAATACTACGATGTTCTTGGCGTCAGTTCTGTTGCATCGGAGGAGGAAATTCGCAGGGCCTACTATCTTAAGGTTCGGATTTATTAGATTACATTTTTCTTTTTTTGCTACCACAGACCAAAAGTGTGAGCTGTTTGATGCAAACTGTATCATAATTCAGAAAGATTTTTGGGCTTCTGATTGACACCCTTTTGATGTTTGCATTTGTAGTTTGTGTGTGTTGATGATCAGTTGATTGTTTTTGTGCAAATGGATTAAACTAATTCTGTATCTTGGGATAATATGTTTGTATATATTATGTATATGATGATGATGCGATGAATGCATGTTTTTATGGATGGAAATTTGCTCAAGTGTTAATTTCACCATCACATAACAAAAGAGGGAGTTGGTGGACTATTTGATTTAGATGGTTAGCATTTTCAACTATCTACTTAAAAGTGTTCTAATGAGGTATCATAATCCAAAGATTTTTGGGCTTTTTTTAGTGAATATGTATTTTGGAGGAATTTAGAATGAAGTAATTCATTACAATCCAGCATTTTGTGAATGATTGACGAATTTCATATTCCAGAAAGATATTGATCCTCCTCTTTGCTTACACATTCATCTGCAGGCTAACAATAAGTTTATCGGAAAGGGTTTATACTTGATTGATTTAGTAGATCTTCAAAGAATTCCATGAAGAATTTCCTGACATATGTTTGGCTCTATGTTAGCTGTATTGGAATGGCTTAATCCTTTTTCCTTTCGGTGGATTAAAATATCTGATGTTTTATCATCAACCAAAATGTAGGATTCAACTTTTCTCCGGTTAAAGTATAAGATTTCTCTGGTTGATTTTTCATGATGATCGCTTTTGCAGGCAAGGCAAGTTCACCCTGATAAAAATCCAAATGATCCTCAGGCAGCTGAAAGATTTCAGGCAATTCAAGTTTTTTTCTCCCTTATCCTGTTAAATCTCGTCAACAGCTTGATAATCGTTAACATACGACAATGGTTCTATAGTTATTACTGCTCAGCTAACATGAGCACTATTTATCCATAACCTTTTCTTGATTTGCTTATCTAATTCATGAGATGATCTAACTTGCAGTATTACATCTTTGTCAAAACGTCTTCAGGTGCTAGGAGAAGCATACCAAGTTTTGAGTGATCCATTGCAGAGAGATGCATATGATCGGAATGGGAAGAACTACATATCTAAGTCAGTCCTTTGTACATCGAGGCTGTGTATATTTTTCCTCAAGGATGGAGCAATTGAGCTACATATATTATTTCATATATCTGTAGTAGTTTTCAATCTATTAGTAGATGATGTAATTACAAAGGTGACAGATTGTATCTTACCATCTTGTAGGGAAACAATGCTTGATCCAACTGCTGTTTTTGCTCTTCTATTTGGAAGCGAACTTTTCGAAGATTATGTTGGGCATCTGGCAGTTGCATCAATGGCTTCTAATGAGTTAGCTGGTGAAAGTGATAATCCAGACAAAGTCAATGACAGACTCAAGGTTTGGACATACCTAAGTTGATTTCTCCTTTTCAGTTCTGCAGTTTATTTATAAATCTTTTTTCCCAATTAAGGTGGTTCAACGAGAGAGAGAAGAAAAGCTTGCTCTGAAACTAAGAAATTTTCTTCACCAGTATGTTCATGGTGACAAAGATGGATTCATCAGAAAAGCTGAATCTGAAGCTGAGAGGCTTTCGCATGCAGGTCAGTAGGACAACCTCGATGATCTTTAGTTAGTGTATAAAATTTCTGATTGATCAGACAACCATTTACAGTATTCGGAGCTGAAATGTTGAATACGATCGGATACATATACACAAGGCAGGCTGCACTGCAGCTGGGGAAGAAAGCTCTCTATTTAGGGGTGCCCTTTATTGCGGAGTGGGTTCGTAATAAAGGGCATTTTTGGAAATCACAATTCACTGCAGCAAAAGGTGTGAATTCGCAGTCTCTCAAGGGCTCTTACTTCTTGTCTGCCTTTACTTTTTCTTGCGCAATTGTGAACCAACCACACAAGCTACTTAACCAATGTCTTCATTAACTGTGTGCATTTCTAAAGAAGCTTCTGAATGTTGAAGCTTTTGATACTCTGATGGAATTGTTTTCTTTGTCTTAATCCAAAAATAATTAAATGGTGTGTTTCATGACCTAAGTAGACATGTTACTGTTCTGAACTCGTGGTTGAAGGAGTTTGAATATTAATGGTTCTTTATGATTTCTGTCTATTATATATGTGTTGTAGATTTGGAGGTAATGGGCTTTGTCATTAGTTTAATTATAGTAGGGAAATGGTCTCTAACAGCGGAGCTTGAGGTCTGAAAATAAAACCAAGAAACAATTGCAACGAATCTTCTTAAGAGAAGCTTCTGCCTCTCGCTTTTTCTATCCATCTTAATACACATTCTACCATAAATTATATGAAAATTACAAGAAGATCATGACACCTGTCTTACTGATTTTCCAACATATCTTGTTTTATGAACATTAGTTTAGTATTTTACTATTTTAGAATTCATAGTTTAGGTACGTATTGTGTTATACTAGCATCAAATTTAACATTTGCAACTGAAACGGTGTGCCATTTGTGTTTGCAGTTGCAGCAAGCAAACAGCGATAACCGTGATTTTTGGAATTCAATGGATTATTTTTTTTGTTGCAGGTGCTTTTCAGTTGCTGCAGCTTCAGGATGACATACGACGCCAGTGCAAGATCGATGGGAATGATCCAGACAACGACGTTGAATCTCATCTACGACAGAATAGAGAGACACTCATGAGCTCACTTTGGAAACTGAATGTGGTTGACATTGAGATAACTCTAGTGCATGTGTGTCATATGGTTAGTTCTCGAGAACTCCTAGGATACGGTGGTGATGGTACTAATTTTTTTTTTCCGATGTCAAATGACATTTTGAACAATTTTTTTGCCTTTTTAGGTACTGCAGGAGTGCCATGTAAGGAAGGAAGAACTCAAGAGTCGCGCCATGGCTCTGAAAATTCTTGGAAAAGTTTTTCAGGTAGTTCTTGCATCATTGATAATATGTCACCAATGGAGTGAATTGCGTTTCTAGTCCCATTTCAATTTAGTCCCAGTAGTTGCACTTTTAGTTCCATCTAGTCCATTTCAATTTAGTCCCAATAGTTGCACTTTTAGTTCCATACTTGCATTTTTGGTCTCATTATGAATGACATTTTTGCACTTTTAGTCCCAAAAAATTTTGTTATACGTCAACACAATTTCACTCTTGATGCTATTTTATACATGACTTATCTCGTTGTGAATGAATACATAATTGAGAACTCAAATACAGGTTTTTTGTAACTACATGTGCAAAAAATCATTTACTATGAGACCAAAGATAATATGTGACTGTGTTCTGTGGGACCAAAACTGCAATTCACTCGTCAACAATGTTATGCAGCTTTGCCTTAGTTAGGATCAAATGCGAATTATTTCCGTTAAAGATGATATTTGCATTGAGCTTTGTAGTTTTACTGGTAAAATCTTTATATTCAGAGTCAGAAGTTGATGCAAAATGGTGGAACATCGAAAAAGAAAATCGCTTCAGCAGATGAAGATGACAGCAGCTCTGATAGTAGTGATGAAGAGGACTCTCTCAGACCACTAAATTACAGAACCCCTCTAGTTACTCAGGCAAATCTCTCTCTCTCTCTCTCTCACACACACACACACACACACACAATACAAAAGTATATTATTTGTGATTCATTTGTGTTTGGGACAGGGCATTGGCAGACTCTTCAGGTGTCTTTGTAACCCGGCATTCGATGTCGACGATGATGAAATTGTGTATAGAGGAAGATGAGTGTATCAGCAGTTGATGAAGTAATCATTTGTGGGATGAAATTGTGTATAGTGGAAGATGAGAAGTAATCATTTGTGGGATCAGAATATTATTGCTTCTGTTTGGACAAGTCTGGCTTTAACCAGCTAATTCATGTTTAATATTGTTTCTGCATCTGTACAAAAGATATTGAGGCATTTCATTTTGACACGTTGATTATTTCATGTGTTCTTTTCCCTTGTATTTTGTTTTTCCTTATTATTTTTGGAGTTTGTATCATTTTATGTATGTTTTACCTGAAATTTGATTCCTCTGTTTTGAACTTTCTTTAAAACATTCTGAATTAGCAGGTTATCTCACCCAAACTCCTGCATTTTTCATGGTTTTGTTGGACATTTAGTAAATAAAATATAAAAACATTTATGAGCATTAAACGAAATGCGTTATTTGCATTGAAACAATCATATTGTCGCAGCCCGGAACACAGGATATGCAACATGCCTGCATATTGACAAATATGCATAAGAGACTTATAGTAGGAAATATCAAAACGAAGATTCACAAGTTGATCGCCCTATCCCAATCTCTTCCCTTCTTTCACTGAAGATCTACCGATCCTTCTAATAGTGGTGTTGATCCACGTGATCGTCCGATCATGTCCCGATTTGTCGATCATTCCTCTGTTTTGAATTAATTCTCACATCACCTATTCTTCAAAAGTCTAAATCTACACTGCAAACCCGACAACTGAGATACCGTTAGTTGTGAGAAGGAACAAAGCGAACCAAGCTCAGCAGGAAGAAAAGCGCCACGATTTGTTGTCTAAACGGGAAACACTTAGCTTTTATATATATATATGTGACAATATGCCTATTGAGTGCGTTCGGACTCGCGCTCTCCGTGTATTTCTAAATATGTAGGTTGAATAGTGGCGGAGTTGATTGATGTTGAGAAAGAGAGACTCCAATTTGAGAACTTAAATGCACAGGAACATGCATCTTCACATGCATATTCTATTCCAACCATGTATTCTGGCTATGCAACTCCAATCTATTATGTCATAAAATTCAAACGACTATCTCACGTTGGTTCTGTAATGCTTATTCTTTACCGATTTAATGCCTATTACACTTTATGTGGTTCATATACATATTTGCTTGCTTGCATGACTGTCAACTCATGAGTAGCGTCCCGCAGAGTTCTCAAAGGTGGGGCGTTACACTATTTGTGGTTGCCGGCATGGAGGGCTCGAGCCTGTCGTGTTGTGTAGCAAGGACCTTTGTGGGGCTCTCTGGAACCTGAGCCAAGGCTTTAAATCCATTTCAATGCCTGCTGCAGCGAGAAAAGCTGCGTTTGGAGCTCCGGAGCTCCAGCGAACCCTAGGTCAATATCCAACACAACTTAAAATATTCCAAAAATACCCCTTACTCCTCGTGGAGACACTATTTGTTAAAAGTTTTGTTTATTCAATTATTTTCATTTTGGTGCAAAAACTTGGATTCAAAAATATTTCTTTCGAATCACTTTGATTTGTTACATCGCCTCAAGAGGTATTAGACCTAGGATTATTTCATGAAATATTTATATTAATCATGAAATATTAGTTGATGGCAACATGGAATAATCTATGTAGAAGAACATTTCAGAAATCTAATTTAAGAAGTGAACTTGTCCCACATCCGTAGAAGAGCATGGAAGGAGGTGGAGAGTAGCAATATAAAATTGGGAGAAGTGGAACCTTATTGCATACTTACCTGGACGAGGTCAATGGGTGATCACGAAGGCCCGTGGCTTAGGTTGGTAACCTCCACTGCACTAAGGAGGGGTGCTGTCTAAGGTCAATCCAAGTGGTCGAGCTTACGTCATAATTTGTGGCAGTGGAAGCCTGCGTTCACGCAGCCCCTTCCCAGTGAAGTTTCAATTTTTTTTTTTTTATTTATATGTTTACAAATTTGCATTATTTCTCCTCTTGCAAAATTCAAATCATTAGGTGGAACATATTCTTTTATCTTTCCATCTTCATCTTCTAATACAGAAGCTATGCCACCCGTAAGTTAACCTTCAAGTTTCTTCATCACACTGTGCCCCCCTCCCTCCGTCTCTCTAACCAACCAATAAACCTAGCACTCATCTCTTACCGAAGTCGGGATGTCAATCAGGCCACCGTATTGGGTTGTAGGCTATTTCGGGCCAATCTTATAGGGTTGAAATTTTTTTCGGGTTGAAAATTCCTAACCCTAACACTAACCTACCGATTTTTGGCCTAGCCCGTCAGGTCAACAAATTTTAAGAATTTATTTTTACAAATAAAACATATAAATATCTTAATAACTCTTAAATGAAGGAATATAAAATAATCAATGTCAAAAACCAACGTCAATGTCATCTCATCTGAAGTGTCATGACAAATAACAAAATAGAAAGTCATAGTTTGTTTTTAGAATAATGCAAATTACACCAATCCTTACACAACCACTATGCAGTTTTGTTGTTGAGTGTACCTATAAATTTACTAACTCACACTAGCTATACTAATGTTACTGCAAATGAAATAAATAAAACACCAACTATTCAATATATGTTCAATTCTAATACATATGTTTTTGTTAACACAATATACTTTATGTGAATTATAAAAAAAAAGTTGGTTGAAAACATATAATACATCAAACATAATTAATTATTTCATGTAAATTATGAGTTTTAATTTGGTCAATTAATTTAAGGATTAATAATTTGAGGATGTTAAAAAACACAAAATATGAAAAAGATGAGAACAAAAAGAAAAATAAAGAATATTAAATAGAAATAAAAATAAAACAACTAAATGAAAAGGGTGAAAGAAAAAAATATCGTTATATTTATAGAAAATGGATACAATTTATGATATATATAAGAAATGAAAGAAAATTGATGTTTAAAATTTGGGTACGATAAATTGATGCATAATAGTTGGGTAGGATAATAAGGGGAAAAATAGGAGAAAAGGGGAAACAATTAAACCAAAAAATATAAATGATTAAGAAAAAACTATGCAAATATAGAGAATTGAACCTACGAGGTGGATGAAAAAAAAAAGGCTCAAGACAGCTCATATAAGAAATTATATGTGAGATGTATACGACTATAATATATAATACATATACACATTTTGCATAAATACCCCCAACCCAATGGGTTGACCTGCGGTCCCGTGAGTCCAGCTAGGGACAGACCCAAAAAATTTTTGTTAGGGGACTGAATTAGGCGCAAATACACTATTGTTTTCTCCAGCCTATTTGTTTTCTTTCGTTCAATGCTGAATACACTCTAATGAAGTCCTCTATAATTTTTTTCTTCTTTCATACTTCCCAATAGTCCTCACCCTCTTTTTCGTTCTATCTACTTCTAAAAATGATAAAGTTTAACATATAAGCATCCGACAACTCTATTATAGAACACACTAACTTTCCAGGCTTAGGGGGATGAAGCGCCCCCATTCATTATTAACATGGGTCCAAGCCCGATTGGCCCGCAGACCCAGCAGGTTCAGCCCGGTTGGGCCAAAATTTTATCGGGCCGTAATTCTTCGGCCCTAACTCACTTTTTTTTTTCGGACAGTTCGGGCCAACCTGTCAGTTTCGGACAAAATTGACATCCTTACTAAAGAGAGAGACAATTGATGAAGACCATCCAAGAAAGGCAATGAGCAACAACAAATCTCTACCCTCTCGACTCAAACTGCTACAAGGCCATTTACGTTCCAGTGGACGACTCTGTGGTGGCTATTAAAGCCATCGATTTCAAGAAATTGAAGGTCAATTTCGAGAATGTTCGTCGGAAACATCTTCCAACTCGGCATCAACCCCCACCATTCCCTCGCACAACTGGCCAAAATTCATGACCCTCTCATGACCATCCACTTCAGCAGTGTCTACACTATCATCATCGCCTCGCCGGAGATGGCCAAAGAGATCTTCGTCAAGAACAATTAAGCCTTCCTCGATCGCACTGTCGTCGAGGTCGTCCATGCGTAATACTACGACAAGATCTCCATGACTTTCATGGACGTAAAAAATGAGAGGCGAACTCTCCAACGAATTTGCAAGGAGTAGATCTTCTAAAGGCAGAGCCTCGAGGCCAGCGTGGGGCTGCGGTGGTTGCACGAGTACGTGCAGCGGTGCTGCGACGGTGGAAGGGTGGTCGACAGTTGGGAGGTGTCATTTGTGACGATGCTGAATCTGATGTCGGTGATGGTATCTTGAATTCGGGTGAAGGAGTTTAGTCCACTGTGATGGAGGAGTTTAAGGATATGATGG
>AYJT01031835.1:0-18872 GCA_001278415.1 Ocimum tenuiflorum | reverse complement strand
TTTTTTACAAATAAGAAAAGAAATGTAAAGGCCTACATATCTAGATTTAGATTTGTTCAAATCATTGACCCCATGGAATTTCTTTTTGCTTTTGGTTACCGAAAAAGAAATGGGGAGGAAAGAAGTTTGCATGTGCTGAGCTTTTTTCCCATGACATCTTTACAGGCTAGAATCAGAATATCCTCAACTGTCAAAGCAATCATAGAGGAAAGAAGAAGAAACGTCGAGAATTCTTGCAAAAAGAGTGATTTTCTTGAGATTCTTCTGTGTGTTGATACCTTATCCGAAGATGAAAAAGTTAGCTTTGTGCTGGATTCCCTTCTTGGTGGCTATGAAACCACCTCCCTTCTCATGTCCATGGTCGTATTCTTCCTTCACCGATCCCCCACCGCCGTCCAACAATTAAAGGTGAAATTTTTTTTGTCGGTACCTGTTTGAAATTTCAATCTCCTTTTTTTGATAAAAAAAAAATCTCCTATTTTATTCTACTGTGTCCACGTCATTGTATATTCACGTAAAGTGAAAAAAATAGAGGATGTCGCATGCACTAGTACAATATCATAATGCAGTACTTTATTCATAGGTCAACACTGTATTATACTTGTGTTAGAAGAAAAAATTATGAGATTATCATAATTGGCTATAGTGACAGTCATTTAGTACTTTAGAAGAAAACAAGATAGTTCGATATGGTCAAATTATCCCAATTTTCAACTTTGATTTTGTCTGCAAGAAAATGTCTTGATTTATGTGTATGTGTGCATAATTAATAGAGAGACAAATTTTGTTACTGAGCTACGCTTCTTGTTTGTTGTTGTAGCTAGAACACCAGAAAATAAGAAGCGTGAAGACAAAGAACGAATTTCTGAACTGGGAAGATTACAGATTGATGGAATTCACACAAAATGTAAGATAGTCTTCCCCAGTTTCTTTTTTTATTTATTTTATAATTTTAAAGCGCTAATTTACATAATAAAGTATACTTTATTTCTGGAACAAAAAGCTATATAGCCTGTAGTACTCTTTATGTCTATATTTTATTCGCGCATCACTCTACTTTTAGCTCATTCAAATCTTCTAGCATTAATTATTTAATCTGTATTACATTGAATTCTGTTCACCTACCTACAATATAAGATAACGTAATATAATATTACATAACATCATCACTATATGTATACTGTATACCCGATGCACGTCCATGAAACCAAAAGTGGCTGTTGAAAAACGATAAAATATAAATGAACGAGTGGGGTTTTCAACATTTTTATGGATTACATATATTTGTGCATATATATACTTTGATAGTTATTAATTATATAGTAGAATGTTTCTTCTTTGACTGTGGAACTGCAATAATTGTGTCATTGATATAAAATTATGTGGACCTTTCTAAGACAGGTCATTAGTGAAGCGCTGAGATTTGGAAACATTGTTAAATTTGTCCACCGAAAGGCAATCAAGGACGTCAAATTTAGAGGTATACATTTATAATAAATTAAGTTATTTAAATCAATTGCAGTATTGATTGGACAAGGAAAAAAGTGGTTTAATTTTTTCTTTGAAACAATTATTATAGATGCAGAGTCTTTTGAAGCTGTGGTCACATACACACTTTTCTTATCTGTACATTTATTTATGAGTATTATTACATTTGGGCCAGATTATACAATTCCAGCAGGTTGGAAGGTCCTACCTGTTTTCTCTGCAGTTCATCTCGATCCTTCTCTCCATGCAGATGCTCTCCACTTTGATCCCTCCAGATGGCAGGTCATATATATTTTTCTCTATATTCTATATATCTTTATTCTTTTTCCAAAGATTAATTTGGGTATGCCTTTATTAAATTACAACTCACTTTCAAAACACTAACATACGGTCCACTAGAATGATTTGCATACTATGTACACACATTAATAGAAGCTAACTAGAAACTTATAATATGTTTTTGGTATGATATCACTTTTATGTATTGAAATGAGGTCTGATTTGGGTTTGGCTTACAGACACAAGATCAAACATGCAAGAAATTTACTCCATTTGGTGGAGGGTCCAGGTGTTGCCCAGGTTTTGAACTGGCAAAAGTTGAGGTTGCATTTTTCCTCCACCATCTCATTCTAAATTATAGGTAAACTGATGTCTTTAATTATTCCATTCCTTCCTACAAGTTTCTTAAGCGTAGTATATTGGGCTCTCAATCTATCTTGTTATCCTATGTGTAAATGAGACATGTTATTGCAACATGCTGTAGTTACAGCCATAACAACATAATTGCTTGTGTGTTTGAACTTACAACACACACACACACAGATTCATTGATTAAATAATACTTGTTCGAATTCGACTTGACTACCATTCTAAAGCAATAGCATATATAGACAAGGTATATGTAGACGAACAAGCAAAGTAGAGCCGTAGAGGTGTAATGTTTGTTTGTTATTATGCAGATGGGAAGTGGAAGACGGCGAACAAACCGTTGCGTATCCATACGTAGAGTTTGCGAAAGAACTTAAGATGGATGTGCATCCTTTGTGAAGCTATATTAAAATATATCTACACACATCTAATTAGGATATCTTGTGTTTGAGGTTTTCATTTCCTTGTATACATATGATCAGTCATAGCTCTTAATTATATTTTGTACACTTTTAAATGCAATGGCCATCGATCATCTGAGATCCAACGAGTTTAACCGTGGGCCTAGTAAATATATTTAGAATATAATCAAAGAGTGTCTTAATCTTTCAATAATTCAGACTGAGATGTGACCTCAACCTAATATTTGTTCCAAAGATACTATGTGAAGCGTGGACTTGTACAACCCAAATGGATTCCTCTTTAAAAGAGGAAATATCAATGCTAAAATTTGATCTCGACGCAGTGTTCTTTTGATTACTATCGTTGCATACATATATATTTGCATATTACAACTAATTTTAATGTGTATTATGTATTTTGGAAGAGAATTTTAGATGAATTGTAATGAAGAGATCAAATTAATAAACAAACCTATATCAAAAGGCAAAAAAATGGAAAAAGAAGAAAAAGAGGAGAAGCAATGAGGAGTGGGCAGTCTTGTGTTGCAGTATGTTGCTAGGTCCGCCGGTATATGTGGGCAGTTTTTGTCCTATTACCCCTCAGGCTCTTCTCGATGAGCCTTTGATGTCTTCCCTATCTACACCAGGCCGCCATTAGTCACCTCGAATGCCTTCCCTTGATCTTGCAGCAATGGTGCTGACCATGAATCAAGGTTGTTGGTCCCTTTGGAAGCCTTCCCTTGGTTGTGCGCCTTTGGGGCATTCCACAGTGTTAGGACTCCCTTTGCTTCTCTTCTTGGCATTGACATCCCAGTCTCATTCCTTGTGATTCTCATTGAACTTAGGATTTGGTGAGCTCCAATCCACGACTCTTCATTCCTATCCTCGTCAGCCATGATAGAAGAAACACTGGGTCGACATTCTCTCCTTGTTGGGTTTTCCTGACCCACAATATGGATGGTTTGTGTCCATTCGAACAAAGAGACTCTCTTGATCTTCCTCATCACTCGAATACTCTTGAGTAGTTGTTTAGGCTCTATTCCCCTTGAGCTCTCCACATGTCGTTTTCGTATTGGATGAACAATTTACATATTTAAATATTCATTTCTTATTTATTTATTTTATAAATTAAATTTAATTAAATACCTTAAATATAAATAAGTTGATTTGGTTGGCCGTGAATTTTCATATATCTAGAATGCTATTTGCAGCTAATCGTGTTGGAGTAAAAATGCATTGTGAAATGCAAGATTCTAGTTTTTGCACACAATATAATGCCACCGAGTATTTATTTTCTCTACTAGAATAAATCATACTAGATTAATTATGTATCACAAAATAAATTTATAGAAACAATGCAAATATTTAAATTTGTATCCTTTGATCACAAGATAATTCTCAATCATTGCGATCACTAAATCATCTCCAATGAACATAAGAAGTGAAAAATATGCCAAAGAATTTGATGTTCACTCGTACATAATAGACATAGTTTTATCGGTGAATAAATGTTAAATCTATGAAAAATTTGTTTCTCTTGTTTTGGAAGTGGCAAGATTAAGTGGAGTAACCACAAATAAATTATAAATAACTTGCTAAAAATTACCAAAAAACTTGATAACATGAAACTCAAAATTCTTTAAATAAATACAACCATAAAATATAAATTATTATATGATAACATGAAACTCAATAATATAAAGAATTTTTTATTTAAAAATTAGAAAACTGCACATACTTTACGATAAAAAATGTCATAAATGATATAAATTGATATATTTTATATTTAATGACAACACATACTGCATGTAAAACATATTGCCACGATTCTAATTAGCATATTTTAGATTATATTATCATGTTTCATCCCTCGAATAAGTTAAAATGGCGTGATTTTTTTTTAAAAAAACATTGATCATTACAAAAATATCGAACCGACCTGAATAAGAATATTTTATGTCAAATAGGTATAAATTATTTTCTAAAGTTGATTTATTGATTTTTTTATTATAATTTCAATTGTATACTTTTATATAAATTATTACACGAAAAAATTACAAATAATGATTTTGTACACAAACTGTGTGTTGGATCAAAAGCATGTGTAGCATTGTATTTGAGCATGTGCATTTTTCTATAATAGACGTAACTAACGATGTGGATTAAAAACAAAAATAAAAATAATAGCCCAAATAATTGAATCAAACCCAAAATGAATTGTAGGCCAACAACTCAATTAAATCCCCTCCCTAACATTCTTCTCCCTCATTAATGTGATATTTCTTCTCCCTAACATTCTTCTTCAACCAGAAAAATCGGTATTCTCTCTTCGATCAATAATGACGCCTACCACGCGAACAATTGTACTCTCCAATGTCGATGAACGGCCCCAAAATGAGGCCGCCGCCACTGGATTTCAACTTGTGAAAAGCAACCGACAACAACTAAGTAACTGTCACTGGCGCTGTGGACCGACCAAGATTATAAGAAAGCTCAACAAAAAAATTGGGAACAAAGAGACATTGATTTTTTTTATTATGCTGCATCAACCAACAGCGGCCTATAGGACATAATCCAAAAGAAAAAGAAATAATAACTATGAAAACATTACATCTTCCATTTGGTAGCACTAAAAATAAATAAAGAATTTCTTATTAAAAAACTAGAAAATGCACATAATTTATGAAAAAAAAATTCATAAATAAATTAATATATTTTATGTTGAATGACAACACACATTGTATCTAAAAAATATTGTAATGATTCAAAATAAGCATATTTTATGTTAAATTATCATTTTTTCATAAATCGAATAAGTTAAAATAGGGTTCTGAAAGTTTTTCAAAAAAAAAGTTAATCATACCATTATAAGAAAAAATATATCCAAATGATTTGAATAAGAATATTTTATGTCAAACAAACATGAATTATTTTTTAAAGGTGAATTCTTAATTATCCTATCAAAATCTTCACATGAAAAATTGCATGAACAAAAAAGTAAATAAGCTATTTTATACACAAAGTATTTATTGGATGAAAAAACATGTGTACGATTCTGTTTGAACATGTGCATTTTTCTATAATATGCATAATTATTTTTTGAGCAAAAAATAATATGCATAATTAATGATGTGGAGTTAAACAAAAATAAAAATGATTGCCCAATTAATTTAATCAAACCCAAAAGTAATCGTTGGCCCCCACAATTTTAATTAAATCTCCACCATGACATTCTTCTCCTTTTCTCTCGTGAATGTAATATTTCTTCAAGGTTGATGAAGAAATTATGGCGTCTATTGCTCAAACGATTGTACTCTCCAAGTTCGATGAATGGTCTCAAAATGGGGTCATCACCACTATCTCAAAAATGCTAGGGGTTCAACATTCGAAAGCAATCGATAACAACTACACAATCGTCACCAGCGATGAAGTCAATTAAGCCAAGCTTATAAAACAACTCAGGAAAAAGATCAGGAAGAAAAATTGTTCATTTCGCTTATAAGAAAGCTCAACAAACAGATCAAGAACAGAAATCGAAGATATTGATAGTTTTTATCATGGTGATGTGGTTGTGACTCAACATTCATGTTGTATAAGGTTATGTGGACAACTCAAGAAAGTGTATAGCATGATTTTTCAACTACATTAGTGGTAGTTACAGAAGTCAGTTGTGATTTGTTAGTAAAGTTAGGAATAACTGTATTTTGAGTGATTTCATCATTAGTGTAGAACTGATCTTAGATTGTAATCATGTATATGATTGAATTTGTAATAGCTTAGGTTTGCGGAAAGCTGGAGTTGGAAGAATTCAAGACTTGAAGATTTAAGAAGATCAAGTTCAACTGTAAACCACAGCTGTGTCTATCCAGCTGTGAGAGATCACAACTGACTCCTTCAGCTGTAAGCTTAAAGACCGCAACTGTTCAATCAGTTGTGAGGTATACAGCTGCAGTTCATTCTGAACTAACAGTTGAGTTGACTCCCAAAAGTTGACAAGGACAATTGACTCAGTCCAAGAAAATGTGTATTTAAACTTCAGTTGAGTCAATTGTCAAGTCAAGTTATTCCTCAAAAGACAAAAGATGAATGTTTAGAAGTACTCAGAGCTGACATTCAAGAATGTTTCCTTAAAAAGTAGTCTGATAGCCGGTTATTATCCAGCGTTCAATACCCAAAGCAGATGGACCAATGGATAAAGAATTGATAAAGTCTGCTGAAGGTACAACAAACGGCCATATTTTCTGACGCTAAAAATGACCGAACGTCCCATGCTTTCCAACGGCTACTATTCCAACCTGACCTATAAATAGAGGAGCCAATAGAAGAGAGAAAAAATAGCCACAAAATCCTTTCTAAGCTCAAGCAATCTCTCCAATCTTTATCTCTATCTAAAGCTTTCTGAGTTTCTAACTCAAGACCCACCGGAGAACCTGAAGCTATCTTCAGCTAAAGGTCTCATAGACGTCTCAGATATTCATATCTGAGACATAAACCATCAGATATTCATATCTGAGACATAAACCATCAGATATTCATATCTGAGACATAAACCAACTCATTCAACGTTCGAGAAGGGAACTCAAATCTTCAATCCGCAGGGCACGAAGTCTAGAAAGTGGATTCCAGTAAAGCTTCAAGATCCACCGTGCCTCTGACTGAGAACAATAGTAGTTCTCTATTAGAGAAGATAGGTGCTTGTAAACTGTATTAAAACACCGTGTACAACTCACCTATAGTGAATTCCGTTTCGTGGAGAAGGAAGAGAGGATGTAAGATTTTCACATCTGAACCTCTATGATATCTTGTATTTTTACAGGTTCAGTTGTTATCTTATTTATTCTAAGTGTGATTTGAAACCGAACTACCTTCAGTAGTTGGAGTATAACTGAAAGAAATCCTAATCCTACTCGACAACTTTTAAAAACACAACTGACTTCTCACAAGTCAGCTGAGATAAAATATTGAGCCTACTTTTGTTGCACACTTATTCACTAACTTTCACAACTTGTACTATACTCTGATTTGGGACCAACATAGGGTTAGTCGAGTATACAAATGCAGAACTCTTGTATCTACATTTGAGAGTTTCTGAGACTTTTACATTCAATATGAAATAATATCTCAATTTCATTTTTCCATATGAATTGTATTCTCTCATTAAATTCAACAAAAATTCGTACACTTAGCCAGAATGGTATTGGAAGGTAAATAGTTGAAAAGATATGATGCTAAATGTTATATAGATATTGTGTTGTTAAGAAAATATTAGATATTCGTACGTGTAAATATATGGATATGATAATATAAGGATGCTAAATATTTATATTATGTTGATTTTTGGTGGCATCAACCAATGCATGGCTCTTATCATAGCAGCACTTGTTCCTTGTCTTTGGCTAAAAGCCGTGTTTGTTTCATCTAATGTGAATTGCCTCCTCGTTAGTTTAATTTATTATATTGGTTGTGTTCAAAAGTATATTCAAGGTTGTTCTTGAATTGTCAAAATTGATTAATTTAGAGAGATTTTTTTTATTAGTTAAAAACAACACATCAATTACACAATCAAAATTCAAAATTTTGGTGTGAAGAATGTTTTGTAGAGAATTAGAGAAAACTATTACCACAAAAATTAATTATTTCCATCAAGACAAATAATTGTCTTACATTTTAAGTAAAATATTACATTTAAAAATTGTTTACAAGTTCGATCATGCTAAACTTTGTAATGCAAATAAAATTAATTGGCGGATTTCAGAAGCTCATGCAGCACCGGCTAATGAACCATGACCAAAAAGAGGAAGAAATAATAACAATTATGGGAAGGATTACGTCTTCGATTTGGTAGAACTCAAAATAAAATAAAAAAAAA
Organism: Ocimum tenuiflorum; assembly: GCA_001278415.1. Taxonomy (NCBI): domain Eukaryota; kingdom Viridiplantae; phylum Streptophyta; class Magnoliopsida; order Lamiales; family Lamiaceae; genus Ocimum; species Ocimum tenuiflorum. The sequence goes on along the minus strand of AYJT01031835.1, from coordinate 10,466 downwards.
ATTATTTAAAAATTAGAAAAATGCTCATACCTTATGGAAAAAAAAATAAATGAATTAATATATTTTATGTCGAATGACAACCCATGTCGTATCTAAAAAATATTCTAAAGATTCAAATTGGCATATTTTATATTACATTATCATGTTTCATAAATAAAAAGTTTTGAGATAATGCAAGTACAATTGTAGGCAAGAACAATTATTAATGATTTCACACGTAGATGTTAGAATATATAATTGAATAAAAGGATATAAATAAAAATACAAGTTTTACTTTGTTGAAAAGGAGCAGTTCACTCTAAATACCATGCATCTGACTCATTAGTATTCAACTTAGCAACTTCAAATATATAATAAAGATATCAATAATATACATGTTCAAATTCATATCCTACCCATATACAGAAAATTAAGGTAATGAATATTATGAATAATGCCCTGATTTGATCAATTATGGAGTTTGCATTATTAGTAAATAAAAATAAAAATATAGCATGGTGACCTCAACCAAGTTGTTTCTTAATCTTTTAATAACCGATATTGGGGCGTGACCTCCACCAATTCTTTTCCTTTTTTTTTTCAAATGTCAAATATAAAAGATTAGACTGAGGCCTGGGACCCTTAATATCAACACGGACTCAACTAGCTCAGAGGAAAATGACGCATGACTTGGATTCATCATCCGGGACAATGAAGGTAGAATCAAATTGGCAGGAGCGATGACCGGAAGCAGCCCGCTTTTAGAAGGTTTGGCTCTCCGTTTTGGTTTATCAATGGCGAGACAATTTAATCTGAAGATTGTAGTAGCGGAAACAGACAATAAAAATATCGTGAAAATGATTAACGGGAAACAGGCCGCGTGTGGATATTATGACAATATATGTCGCGACATCGATGAGATAGCCGAGGAGGTGGGGTGCCAAAGCTTCAGTTACATCCCCAGAGAATGCAACCAGGCGGCAAGGATGAGAGAATTCCTTAGTATTAGGCATATTCCTTTGTCTCTAAAAAATACAATTACAATCCTAAAAGAGATGAATCTGTAACTTTGTATCTTTTTTCACTTTAATATCTAAAAAAATGCCAAATATAAAAGATATGGTGTGGAGTGTATTCTTGTAGAACTCAAATGCATTCTTTTATGAAAGAGGAAATATCAATGTTAAAATTTGATAACGTCACAATTTTCATTTAATTATTATCGATGCACGAATATGTGTCTACACATGATAGCTAATTCAGTTGTGTGTGTGGTGAAAGTATTTTTAAAGAGTATACAAGATGCATCGTAATGAAGAAATTGTGGCCTTAATTTTCGTAAATAAATAATTTAACAATATTAAAGCGAAAGCGTCACTCTCATTTAAAATAAATATAAAATTATGATGCAATGGCTTTCTTAGGGGTTTGTATACCATGTGGTTGTCAAGAATTGGAGAGCTCAGTGAGAGCATAGCTTAACTACGATGCAATTGGAGTTATTTTCCCACGTTATATCCTAGCCTAGTAGCCAATCAGTTTTTTGTACCCAAAAATGTAAAACTTACGTATGGGAGAGTTAGAAATTTTATCTGTTGTTAATATAGTGACACGAAAACACTTCCAAATCATAATCATCTTCGATTTGTGTGTGTATCATTCTTTTCGTTGTTGTTAACATCAATTTCATAACAGAAAAAAGCCAAAGCTAGATTATTTTTTAATGAATTCTTTCCACACTATATATATAAATTGTAAATTATTTTATATTTGTATTTTCATCTAAAAATGTAGTCTGTTTTCTATTATTTTTTCAATTGTTTTAATTATTAGTTTTCTTATTAAGTTAAAAGATCATGTAAATATCCTTAAAAAAAGATTTATAATTTTAAAGAAATCTCAATGACACTGCATTATTAAATTATTAGTTTGGATGACTTGATGGTACAATATTTTATACGGAAAATTCTATGATGCTTTCGTGGACATTCTCCACCACCCCATGTGAGAGGGGTGAACAGTGCCCACATATGTAGCATATAAATTCTCTATTTTATACATTATATAATTCTTCTAATTAGTAAAAAAATAGGATAAATGGTGATATTAAAATAAATTACACGTCACCGCGACATCAATATCATGTCAGTGTCATCTAACAACTAAAGTATGATATGGAAAGTCATTAACACCGTAAGTATTATAAATGGTTCTCATTTTTTAAATAGTAGAATAAATCTCCTAACTAATCAAACAGTAAAATAAATAATCTCATATTTCCCCCGTTTTTACATGTGGCAACTATTCAGTTATACAGAAAATACAATTTGAATCTTTTCTTTGAGCAATAAGTGGTAGTTATAAAAATTGACATAATTCCTAATTTTAAGGCTCATTTCGTTGATCAACTCAAGCAACAATAGCTTTTGTCCCGCAACTCGGGCCATGGCTATAATTTTCAATGTACTTTTCTAGAAAGAAATTTTTCGATTGATAAGACATAAGAGAAATCGATTCAGTTCATTTTACTTCAAAATAAAGTTTAATCAGGAGATATTGTATATTTAGTACAAATTATGCAAGCATGTTATATATAATATATCATTATTTGTATTCAAGTATGTGAGATTTTAATTTGTTATTTCCGGTTCCAATCACATCTCACTTGAGAAGTTGATGCATAAGTACAACAATACTGGAAATTGTTCTCTGGATGCAAAGATAAAATGAAGGTAATTTTAAACATTACTATCGGATTTCTCAACGTAGCCCGTTTATTTTTTAAAAAATAAAATTATTTTTTAATATTACTTTTTATCCTCTTAATCCCCGACATAGAGCCTTAATCGAGAGAATAAAAGAAGAAACTCCACAAAAAGAGCATTAATAGACTTGCCAATCCATGAATAATTTTCTGTGAGTAGATGGACCACCAAATTCATCAACACAAAAACCAAATTAATTAATCACCGTAAGTTTTCTCTTTTGTGTTTATGCTCCGGAGAATAAAAATTAGATCATACAACCCTAAATGCTGTCGAATTAAAAATGCATAAAGACGCGGAGAAGATTAATCAAATTCAAACGGTGAATTAAAAATTCAAGAGTCGTCAAAATACAAGCCTAAGATAAAAAGTGAACCATTAACCAAATGATGAAACAACAATTCCATTATTCAAGTCCGAGAATTAGAGGTGAATATCAGAATCAAACACCGAAAAAAATAATTCAGTAAATAAAAAAAAATCATTATTTAATGTTGAATGGGGCTATTCGTTTCAAGGTTCTTTATATATCTTTCTTAGTTATACTTGATATTGGTGGCGGTAAGGGTAAAAATAGTAACATTAACACTGAACATTTTTGTTTTGCCTTTGGAGATACAGATTTTATGGGTGAATAATATTGCTTATGAAAATATCTTCATTCAATCGATGTGGAATCCAAGATTCACAATTGCTCCTTTCAGAAAGATGAAGATTGAAGACTACTGGTTCGTTGAGGGATTAACCCTGGTTGGCTACATCAGTATTTGGTAGAGATGGGCCATTACTCATTTGTAACTGGCTATTTAGACGATGTAGAGCCTTGTGCTCCATTTCAGCATAAGATCTTGTAACCAATTACTAATAATTGATTAGATGAAGATCCAAGAATTTGGGTCGTGAGTATGAGGTTTTTTGCAGGGAGAGTGATAATTAAGAGTGAGTTTGTATTAATTAAATTTAAATCTTTAACTTACTAGATCTCATTATTCATATATATTTTATACCTAAACTTTTCTCATCACCCCTGATTATCGCCGTTTGGACCCTCAATTACAATTTCTACAGTGGTGCCAATCATATTTATTGCGCACACAATTCATCATCTATATACAGATACAAATGTAAACAATATAAATTGGCAAAATAAAATACTAGATTTTAAAAAATGTTATGATACCACTTACTTCAACTAGGTATAACTATTTGGGATGATAGGGTACTTATGGTATCGCTCCACTGATGCTCCAATTCAATAATCCAATAAGATACAAATTTGGTACATTAAGATCTAAAAAAGATATTAATTTATAATTTTTATTAGTAAATCATTCACATTCAATCTATCCAACACGATTACCAATTTATTCACATTTGATATGGGTTTTTTTTATGTTCTCGTCATGTTAATAACCCATAACTACTGTACATAACCGTGTCAAATTATAATATCGGAAATTGTGGGCCACAATCATGACTAACCTTCTGTATGTAGCGATGAATTTTAGCGAATAAATCAGGTGATTTGAATAGGAGCATAACTTTGGATTATTAATTACACGATTATTATTCCTATAGTTCGGAGAAGTTGTGCGGGGGCACTTGGTATGATCATCATTTCTTTAAACCAAAATCGGTTGTTGAAAAAGGCATCACCTGTTCCAATAGATTATCAGCTGGACTAGGATTAAAATTGAAATCGATTAGGCAGCATTAATAATAACATTTTTTGACATTTTCAGCTAACTCATTACCATCCATGTGACCAAAAGTCAAATCATTTGAAAATGTTGACACACAGACTCTTGCATTTTCTATTTATGCCACAACTTGATACCATGAAATCTACGATAACTATTATAAGAAGGCTGAATCTTAAGTTCAATAGAATTTGCAAGACATCAACTAGGCTAACTCCATTTAATTTTTATTCGTAATAATATATGTCATTCGAAAAAAGATAATCGTTTCTAAAAATCCTTTAAGACTGCTGAATCAACTTATTTTTTGCTTGCGCTATGAATGAAAATTAAAATGCAATGCATCAACTACACAGAAGTGAACTTTATCTAATAAGCAAAAATAAAATTTTCCACGAAATGCAAAGAATCAACAGATAATTAGTATTCCACATGTCATTTTCCATGAAAACCAGATAAAGCCCTTCCACGAATTTTTCGTAGTGAAGGAAGGTTGTCATCATATTTATAAAATGAGCATGATCTAAAAAACAAAAAATGTGCATGAGAGAATGTGAATCCAAGATTAGTAGCCAATCAGTCACGAAAATAGACGAATAGTGTAGATACAATTTAGAATGATGATGATCGAGACTAAACTGCATTGCTATGATAATGGAGGGAGGGACCATTTCTCTACTTTTTTCAATTTTCGCAATCAATACATAGATTTCCCACAACTAAAAGTTTGCATCGTCTCTCTCCACAAATTCTCTATTTATTTGTGCTTCTGTGAGCTGTTTCTGTTAGCAACCATTATAACAGTGATCCCCTACTGAAATCATTGATGATAAAAAATAAAAAATAAAAAGAAAGAAAGAGAAAAGAAGAGACGACATAGAGATACAATTTTAAAATTTAATAACACACCCATAAAAGGATAGGAATAAATTTTGAGAGAAAGGTAACAAAATGATGCGAATTGCGATACATACATTGATGCATGCAGGACTTGACACGTGAAAATCATGTCTTTATTCCATTTGTTTTATTTGGAGCAAAAATATACGTTTGGTACAATTCTTTATGCATAATATTCACAAGTCAATATGATCTTCATCTCAATATTGATAAAATGTCTTTATTTTTATTAATAATAGGCATAGTGTACTAATACGAAATTAAGACGCGACAAAGATAATGGAAAGTGTATAATGCTACTTTACAGTTTCTATAATTGTCTGTACGTAAATAGTGGGACTGGCCAAAGATGGTGTTCAGCACAAACTTTTGCAGACCACTACAAAAATAAATCTCAAATTTCTCCTCTCCACCATTGCAACTCTCGACTAATATCCATCTCAAAAATTCTACATTTCTAGCTCCCATTAAACCCAAAAGCCTGTCACAAATGGCCCCACCCCTCTAGAAATCTAACCAAGATTGCCCATCCTCTAAACATATATTATACACACCTATAAACTACACAAAAACTATATTAATCTAATCTTCCTACTTTGCCTTTACACACCAAAAGAAGATGGGTGGCCATTGAAAAGAGCAACTGTGCAACTTTTTCTTTCTTGTTGAATAAATATTGAGATGCCAAAATCATGCTGCGTTAGAAATATCAAACAACAAAGAAGAACAGAGCGTTTTCTCCTTCAACATAGCTTGATATATGCTGCTTTTCTCATTCTTTTAGGTGTTGAAATCTGACTATGCCGTCGTCTCTGGTGGCTCTTGCTTTACCTGTAGGGCTCAATATTCTCAATCTTTTACCAGCAGTCGCCTCATCGTCGAATGAAAATCCAACAATGGATTCAAGTAACAAATATAAGGTATATATATATACATGTTCCTGTAAGTATTTTTTCTATAAGATGCATTCCAAGAAACCAATTCTGTGTGTGGTTGTAGGTTACTTCTCAAGTGTCATTTGAGATCAAAGTTCATGGATTTCTCCTCTGGGCTTCAGTCGGTTTCCTGATGCCGGTTGCCATACTTGTAAAGAGAATGTCTAACAGAAAGGAATCTGGCAAAAGGCTCAGAATCATATTCTATTTTCATGCTATTACACAGGCAACTCCATAATTCTTCTACTCTACTCAATTTAAGAAACTGCATTGCTAATCAAAATTATTAGTTTTATTTGTTTGTAATATTTCTACCAATGCATGAAACAGTTTCAAGAATCGCATCTCATTTCAACTTGGGATTTTGTTAGTTAACCGGCAGGGTACCCCACAACCAACTTTATTGAACTGAAAGATAATGTAGATTAGTGGCCTTTAATTGGTAGTAATTATTATGAATTCTTGAAGGGAAAGCTAAAGAATCTTTTATTTAATTATTCGTTCATTCATTATCAGCGATCATTTAAAAGCTGCTTAAGCTTAACTATTCTAGAGATGGGACATATTTAAAGTCATGCAGCTATGATGTAGCGTGTCAAAACGAATCACAATTCTCTCTTATTTCCAACTAATCACAAGATTTACAATAATGCAAAGCTTGAGCGTTAGCAAAACATTGAATTTCTTCACAGTGATCAGAATGTAACTCATATTTAGTCTCCAGGTTTTATCTGTTCTACTTGCTACAGCAGCAGCAGTAATGTCAATAAAATACTTCGACAACTCTTTCAACAATGATCACCAAAGAATAGGCCTTGCTTTTTATGTTATGATGTGGTTACAAGCACTGGTTGGCATCTGCAGGCCACATAGGTAAAGACTCAATCTTTGTACGTATACGTACATACTACGTATGTCTAAATTTGTGTGTGTGTGTCAAGTAGAGAAATGAAAATGTCAGTGATGATTGCATCCTTTTAGCACTAAGTTCTTTGTTAGACTTCTTCTGTGGGTAAAGCATAATGTGATATCAAATTTGTTAACATATATTTTGAAATTCATTGATTGCAGAGGAAGCAAAGGCAGAAGCATTTGGTTTATTTTTCACTGGCTAGTGGGAATAGCTGTTTCTTTAATAGGAGTCATCAATATATACACAGGTTTGCAAGCCTACCATAAGAGAACATCAAAGAATGTCAGGATTTGGACCATTCTTTTCACTGCTCAGATCTCACTCGTACTCTTCCTCTACCTCCTCCAAGAAAAATGGCACTATATTCAGAAACAAGGCGCAATTCTAGGAAATAAGCCGGTGCAACCTACTGATCAAGAGATGTCCCCGTCGTGCCAACAGAAAGAAGCAACATCTGAACATTGTTGAGAATCTATATACATATGAATTCTAGATAGAGTCATATTTGCGTTGATATTGGATTCTTTATGAACATCTTCAAGCACATATTTGATTGGATTTGGTTCATTTCGACTTCATATCTGTAAATTCAAACTAGTCAGGAAGTCTTATACTATATTATCTTTAATGAATGTGCAACTGTTATATACTACCATGCTGCATTTACTTTTGCATTGAATGATCAGAAGGAAGTAGGTCATGACTCAATTGCAACATCAAGAAAAAGAAGCAAGTAAATGTTGTTTGCTTCAGTAAGTAACAGAAGGTGCAAGATAAAGTATGAAATTTACAGGGCTAAAGAGAATAAGACTTATCATATACTTAAGGCAAATGTGATTTCACAATAATATATGTACATAATGTAATTTTTATGGAAAAAGTTGCACATAACCCGTTGCAATTGCTATTCCTAAAATAATAATAGGCGGAACGATAACAAAGGCACCGATAGTGGCAAAGAAAACCGAATCATTCCTCTGAGATACTTCGTTCAAATAACTCTGCCTTCGGATGTTTCTCTTTTGCGATATGGTCAAGAACTTGGCAGTCACCTTCTTCAGATTTTTACCTAATGGAATTGTGAAATCATCATCACGGTCTTGAACCAAATTGGCAAGCTGTTCACGTATCGTCGGTCTACCAGAGGTACCATCACTCTCGTAGCCTGGTTAGGAAATAAATGAAGTTAGCTTACATAGGAAAAGCCAAATATATGTGAATATAAAAATAGAAAACAGCTTTATTCATTGTCATTTGAAGGAAAACAATACCTCCAGCAGAGGTGCCACCGGATGTGAGTTGTTCCAAGAGATCCAGCTGAACCCGAGCTGAAGTGGATGAACCTTTCATCAATTCAAAAGTTTACAAAATCAGGTGATAATCAGAAAGCAAAGAGAGTTGCTACTATATGAATCTAAAAGACATGAGAAGAGTCAAATGTCAATTATTTCAACTTCTAATCGGTTGAAGTTGGAAGAAGTGCAACTGAGTATAAAGAACAATTAATGATGAATAAACAGCACACTCATCTCCCTTTCTTATCAGGAAGTATCTCAATACATTAGAATGAGTATTACTAGACCTTAAGTTTTCCTTTTTCGTGTCATGATTATTACTTATGAACGATGTTTCCATTTTGTGCAACTTGCAATCGATCGAAGAACTTTTCAAACATTAACAAAACCTTAGGGATTTCCCCACATGGGAACTCGTATCACAATCATAACAAATTCAGAATTTCACAAAGTAATCTAATTACGTGATCGAGACTATATATACGAACTTGTTCAAGCCTAATTATTTATTTTAAACAGATAATTAAATAAATTAATGCATACATAACAACAGATGATAAATATTCTCAGAAGGCAGAATCTCAACATGTTAAACTAATCCAAAAATCAGATGGCCTTGCTCAAAAAAAAAAAGAAAAAAACAGATGGCCTTATAATATCACAAGACATGCACAGGCATTCAAGATTACTAAAACCACTCTCTACATCCTAATTTACTTCTCAATTAACCCTAATTAGGGGGCCAAATTAAAATTCCAGTTGTTCAGCCCTCAAGATTGCTTAATATGCTAAATAAAGTAAACATCTCCTATCCTCGTTAAAACCCTACAACCCTCACATCCCGTAAAACTTGAAATCAAGAAGAAAATGGCAGCGAATATACCAGAATAATTAGGTGGATCTTCCTCAGCTACTCTACTATCAGTTCCTTCAGACAGCGCCGCCGCCGACTTGAGGCAAGACGGAGATGGAGTCTCGTAGAGCTTCAGACCAATTTTGTGCCTTGAAATCTTGGAAGAAATGAACGACCTTGGATGCAGAGCAGTGGAAGCAGTTCCAAGATTCAACGCCATAACAGAGTATAATTTTCTTTGTTTGTGGTGTAATTGAACTAATTGTTTTACGAGGAAAATTGTTTTGTGCTTCCATTGTAGCAGCCAGAAAATCAGTTAAATTTAACGACCACCTCAATTTAAATGGCGGTTGCTAAAATTAGCTCCACCACATATATTCTTTTTTGTGGGGTCAGAGGACAAAAATGCTATAATCATTTTTTTCTATAACCAACAACTTAAATTTAATATTGTTTCTTTTTTTCATGATCTAGATTTTAGACCAGATTGAGAGTGGAGTCCATTAATTCAATGACGATTCTTGATCTCTTTTTTTTTTTCGGATTTTTTAATTATTATAAGATGTGTCCTGTGACGTGGTACCCTCAATTATAACAATAAAAATCACAAGTTCAAGATTACATTGCTTAACCCCTTAAAAAAGAAAAAAGATTACATAGCTTAAATGTTGAGCAAATTCAACTTGTGCACAAAATTATTCAAATAACAACCTACAAAAGAATTAATAATAATAATAATAACAACAAAATATATTATTAGTTTTTATGACCCGGAAGGCCGGAACCAAGATATTGGGCTACGAAAAAAATGGTGGGTTTGTCACTCATAAAACCAAAAAAGTCGACAAAATCGTAGAAATTGCGCGGTCTTATTCTTTTGATCAGGCGGGCCATGACTGATCTTGCCATTTGGAACACGTGTGGGACCGTGGGGGTAAAGCCTTCGACCATAAACTTTCATCTCCTTCATCATAAATATGCAGCCCTTTGTGTGAGAGTGAAGAGTGATCGAGAGGAGAAGTTTGAGAGTTTTTAGAGCGGTAGTAATGATAGGTTCGAGGATGAAAGTTGAACCTTGAGACTTGCGTTCACTCGTTAAAGATCTTGGATTTTGGTTGCTTGGGTG
>AYJT01031828.1:0-10379 GCA_001278415.1 Ocimum tenuiflorum | reverse complement strand
ATGATCGGGTTGGAGGATCTGCCAGGTCCCCCTGACAATACTCTCCTCACTAGGGAGTCGAGGGAGTCATTCATTATGGGGTTTTGTTTTTCCTTTACCTTTAGACTGCTGAGTATGCGACTTTTTACAAGAACTGGCGTTAGAGGCGGAGGGGAGCGAACACTTCCACTTCGAAGTTGGCTAGAATGACCAGCGCCCTTGAGCCTGACCAGCTTTTTCTCGGCCTCCGCTATCGGAATCACCAGCTCGAGTGGAGCTCCATGGTACCATACTGAGTGGGTTCAAGGGGCCTTGCTTGATCATGCGGACCAACGTCAATTCACTATCGTCCTCTAAATGATAGCGGACATCCGCCTTGTATTTGGCAATGATATTATGGCGACAAAGCGGCATGTTTGGAGGAGGGGTTCCATTAATCACGTAACCCTGGGTGATTGATTTGAAGCTTTGATCTGCGACACTAAGAATACAGTCTAATTTGACCCTTAGCTGATCACTCACCTCTGGCTGTCTAATCTCTGCAGGGACAAAAAGGAAGTCAGAACCTAAACAAAAATCGAAGTAAAGAAAGCATAAGCAGAAAAAGGCAAACAAATGCAGAGCAACCACAAACATCCCGGGTACTTCCCACTCGCCCTCCAGAGAAGAGACAACAAAGTGGCACTTCCAGTGGTGTGGATAAGAGGGAATGCTAGAAAACAGTTGGACATTATGGTAATGGTTGAGGTAATAGTAACTTTCATTTGGAACTTGAACAAGCTGATAAAATTAAAAAAACAACCGATAAGGGCAGGGACCCCAAGTCCATTTTCCTATACAATATTTGCATAGCTACTAAATATTGCCACCCCAAAGGTGAAAGCTGAATTGGGGCTAATTCGATGCTCTTAAAATTTTAATGAGAAAAGGACTAAGGGCAATCCCCCCCCCTCCCCCCATTCATACTATCAAGGTTATATGCAAAATAGTCGGGCGGAAGATGGTGGCACCAATCCTCTGGCCCAGGAATGAGGACGGGGTAGTGGGGCGACAACTGACATCGATTGAGAAGAGACAATACTCTGAGAGCGTCCGCATTGGACCTTGCCTGGAGTATCATCACCCACAATTCCCCCTCCAAGTGGCTGTTATCCTTGTATTTCCACCCAGGGTTGGTAATGACACCAAAAGCCATGGCGACGAGAGTGTATGAAGAAAAAATATGGTTAAGACGGGAAGTGGAAGCCATTGATGGTCAGGGAAAAAACAGCAAACGTGAGAAGGAAGAACAAAATAAAAGAATGATAGGAGCAGAAGGCGACGGGATTCCAGCAGGAAAGCAAGAGAGGAAAGGAGAAATTTGAAATTAGGGATTTCCCCTCAGCCACCGCTCAATTTATACGCTTGTAGAATCTGAAACATTTTTGCCACGTAAGCAATTCGCACAGGTAAATTTAAAGTTCTTGTAAGTGTAAAACTCGAACACTGTACAAATCATCTTTATCTAGCTCGAGACACTCAGGGCTAAGTAACCCCTCAAGGTCTCGGTTATGTTTGCAGGCACTAGGGTTAGCAATCCGCTCACCCAATTAGATTTCTATACAAATAACCGACTTGATAAATTTATTCGAAGCGTCATATATTGGCACACTCAAAGACCGGCGATATAATCCGTAGCCAGAATGCCATACCCATCTATATCAATTTCTTAAAGGATTTTTAATCAATTAACTTGGAGCTCGGCCTTGAGACCTGGGATTTTCTTTGCGGGATTCTTAATTGTCATGTCGAAGCCAATGCTTAGTCTCTTTACTCGAGGCTCATATTCCAGTCGGAGTTCAACGATTCATCAACCCTAAATATTGGTGAGTTCTACAATTATCGATATTCTATAGATTTCTTTGGATTATCATCAGGAATATCTATAAAAAATGCTCCAAATGTCTCGTCTCTCTGAAATACAGCTCTACGTTGTCTATTCAAATACTCGAGGCTCTTGCCGTGCGACTCCTTATTATTTCCCAAGCTAGCCCGCGACCTCTTGGTCGAGCACTACTGCTATCTCTCGAGCTGGCTACTAAGCCCCTCGATTGAAACTACGCCAATGCGCCAATCAATATGAATAACTCTTGCCCCAAGGCACTAATATGCATACTAATTGCCAAGCTACCGGGCTCCGCCACACTGGGGCCGCCCCATTCCCCCTTTGCGTTGCCGATCCATGTAATGCGTAGAACGCCACAAGACTTTTGTCGCTAACCTTCGATATCGACATGTAAAAGTACCCAGGTAAGCACCTAGCACTCAAACTCATACTCTGTTTTTATGATGCGTGGCATGTATGCTGCATGACCTCTATCGTTTACAAATTCATAACGACATGTAAAACACTTAGAGCTTCTTAGCACTTGTGTCCAAACTCTGGGATGACCTATTCTTCAGAGGGTAAACTGCTCTGTCACAGCCATTCCCAGCTTCCTTCGAAAATGTTAAGCCTTAATTTGCATGTTATAATCTGTCTACAGAACTTTTATCTATACGGCTCCATCATGGCCGTCTCAAAAATAACTATGCATACTCGAAGCGTCTTCGGCCTCAGACTGGCTGAAGTCTCAAACTTATATCACGCGTACTAGCAGGTATAAAATATTTCATCTATCCCTCGTGAACAATCTTGCTCTTCATCTCCTTAACTCGAGATTGGCCACCCGGGGATAGGGATTGTTTCTAAAATCTTGACAGGACTCAAGAACCACTACAGCAGCACACTGTCCAAACTTCACTTCGAAAGCAGATAGAATATTGCTTGAACGCATATTTTTGTGCGAATTGTATGTTTCTTAGGATTGTCTCCCCAAATCAATTAACTTGATTCACGAAGACACAGGGCTATTTTCGAGGGCCAAAATATCCGTTCAATCTCAGCCGTTAATCTCAGCTTCGAAGGCGTCAATTTGAATCTTGGCCAAATTGACAGGACTCTAGAAGTCTCTCATAAGCTCGAACGACCTTCTCGATGAATCTAGCACGAGCACCCCTGACACGAAGGCCTCACAATGGTTCGCACTATGAGATTCGAAGCCTTTCTGGACCCGGCCTCGAGATTTAGGACACGTGCCCCCCACGTGTTGGAAAGATCCATAATGATTCCTTTTGATGACCCAAGATGGCGGGTTGTTTGGTTCATAAGCTCGAACGACCTTCTCAATGCATGATTCTAATTTCCCCCAGCTATATTTGCAGATCGATCCTTAGGTTATTTGAAAATAGCCCCCTTCAATAGGAATTATTCAGATTCTCTTAATGTAAGAATAAAAATAGTTTACTCACACCATGCACACATAATTCTATTCACTTACATTTTACTGTATCCCTCCGATCACCTTCTTCGACTAGCTCCCGGCCGAGAAGCTCTTTGAATTTCACCCAATTTATCTATAAAATACTAGCAAGTCCATCTCAGGGGACTATAAACCTTCCTAGAAGTCTTGGTGTCCGATTTACTTTCCCGCTTAGAGTCCCGATCATTACAACAATCAAAATCAAACCTCAACAGGCGGATCGAACTGGACCGGCAGTTCCAACGACTAATTTTGCCCAACGACTATAAACAGACATATTCGAATTTTTCACCTATAAATACACCTTTAGTTCATTCACTTTCACTCACCAAGAAATTCTATCAATTCTCTCTCTATCTCTCTCTTGCAATTGAAAAATCTTTTTATACTCTCGAATTCCAATTGTCGAAGTTCTTCATAGATCTAGCTCACAAGTATTCTTCATGAAATCTTCCTTTTTTCTTATATCTAAGCTCTATTCTCAATAATTTTGTCATCTCGAGGTGATAGCAACACCGGAGGTGCATCTGACAAAGGTAAAAGCAAATATGTTGCCACCCCCAAATCAAAGAAGAGTTCTTAATCACAACCAAAGAGGTGAGGTCTCATCGGTTTTTTTATACGAGGATGAGATACTACTCTTGCTACCACTTTTACTACCAGTCTCTCCGACTCTGAATCCTCATCCGATCATCGTGAGGTTCAAGTTCAAACCGATGAGGATCATGCTAAGCAACTGGCAATGGCAAAAAACAAAGAGTACAAGTACAACGGGAGGAGGAGGACGACGACGACGAAGACGACAAGGAAGCTGACGATCAAACACAACCCGGTGCTAGTTTGATATCGGAGAAGAAGACAGAGAAAAAGACAAGGGTGGGAACCAAACAACCCGCCATCTTGAAGGCCGATCTCTTCACGAAGCACATGTCAAAAATGAGGAATCCGATTCAAGATCCCAAGAGGCTCAAGTGAAACTATTACACCGAAAAATTCAAGTTTATGGCCGGTGGTTGATATGAAACATTTACTAGACATATCCAAATGAAGCATTCGGATAAGCTCGACATCTTTACAGATCAATGCAACTCAACAAAGGTATGTTCTCTCCATCCGAATCTGCTACGGGTTCTCTTTCTCAATATGATAGTATTAAGGCTATAGAGTCCCCTGCTAGATATGTAGCGACCAATCTTTAGCATTCCAATTTACCGATAGTCCTAGGTTTGAGGATCGGATGTCTAACATTAACCCTTGTCAAAATAGAATTCCTTGTAACACAATGATACGTACAATTACTAACATGGTTAGGTCGTATATGATTGATTTGCGAAAATAATTTCAAAATGACCTCATAGAGTTTCAATATGCGCCGATATTTGGGATGATTATATTAGTGAAAACCATTATATGGGGATCACATGTCATTGGATAAATTCTTCTTGGAATCTAAACAAAAGAGTCATCACATATCGTATATTTAACAAGGAACCTAACGCAAAAAATATTGCACAAAAAATTATTAGAATTGCTCACCAATTTAAGATAGTGGACAAGATATTTTCTATTAGTTTTGATAATGCTAGAGCCAACTCGGCTTCAATTCTGGAGTTGATCATGGAGTGCAACCTGATCCTTGGAGATAAGTGGTTTCATACTCGTTGTATTTGCCATATACTTAACTTAGTGGTTCAAGATAGCATGAAAATTTACGAAGATCAAATTGCAGCAATTAGACAAGCTATTCATTATTTTCATTCTCATAAAAGAAATTGAAATCGTGGGGTAAGTTTTGCAAAGCCCATAATGTAAAATCAAAACGTTTTCCATTAGATATTTCTACTAGGTAGAACGCCACCTATGAAATGTTGCATTCTATTTAAATTTTACAAAGATCTTTTGGTTGAATTTTTTAGAAAGAAAGTTGTCATTGGAGGATTTTATTTGCATTCTCGTGGGATGCATGTTCACAATCAAATGCTACTAAGAATTTATCGTGCATTTATGATCCTAATTCAAACAAAGTGTTATATCATTGTTGTTTAATTACCGTTGAATTTATGTTTGTAGTCAAAATGAATCTGTATGCTTTGTTATATATGAAATTCTTCTTAAATGGTTAAAGTATTTTTATAGTTGCTAAAGTTTTAGATCCCAGTATTAAATATGATAGGGTTTGTGGATTGATTGATATCAATTATCAATCTTTAATGACCCTATATTTTGTTAGAAACAAAGAACATCACATTGTTTCCTTATGTGATCTTAGACTCTCTAATCCCAACAAGGTAAAAGCTGACCTCAAAAAATTATTATACGATGCATACAAGTCATATGTATCGAGTTACCCTCAATAATCTTAGCAATATTGTTATAAGAATCGTGGTGGAGGGTGTTGGCATGCATGGGAAAGAGGTGGAGGTGGTCGGACTGGCAGAGGACGGTGCTAAGGAGATTGAGGGTGGGTTTCTGGAGTTGGAAGGTTGGGGATGACAGAGTGTCTGTAGTTCGAGTGTGGGAAGGCTAAAGAAGGAGTAGTAAGGCTATTAGGTCAAATAAAGTACAAGTAGTCAGTTTTCCTTGTCTTAAGTTGTGTTGGGCTGAGTAGTTATTAAATACTTGCAAGTGTCTCATGGGCCGCTTAGTAAGCCCAGATCTCGTGTTTTATTTGGCCACTGTTTTAGGCCCATATTTCCCTTATCCAAATCATAACCTAAGATACTCGGGTTGTGAGTATATATAGTAATAAAGGAAATGAGAAAACATAAGAAAAAAGTTATCTCATTGCCTTCCCCACTTCTATGTTCTTCTTCCTATTTCTTCTCGGTTTTCCTTACACAAAAAGTTTAAATAGCTAGAAAAAAGAAAAATACAACATTTGGAATTCAGAGCCTTGAGTACTCGGCTATGGCGGATGCGACCCAACTTATGACGCTTCAAGAAGCTCAACAGAAATGGGAATCTGAAAATACCAGGCACGAATCAGTAGAGCAGAATTCGCAGGAGCAAATCATTGAGATGAGAGATAAATTCGATCATATTCAAAACACATTGGCCGCGATGCAGCTAGAAATACTCAATGGAAGTAAAGAAAATGGATTGGCTAAAGAAGAGTCCAGTCTAGGTGGCCCAACGGCCACTCTCAAACTTTTGGAGGATCATCGACCACTCAATCAACTGCCAAATCTAAGGCTCTCTTCAATCCACAAGGTGGTCAGGTAGATTTTTCTTTACCAAGATTGGAATTTTCGCGCTTTGATGGTACTAATCCATGGGTTTGGATGGTGAGATGCAATAACTATTTTAAAATGACACCAAATGTTCTTGAAGATCAAAAGGTTACCTTGGCTGTGATATTTTTTGAGAAAAAGGCTGCCATATGGTACAACAATATCAACTCAAAGGGAATTGATTATTCTTGGACTCAGTTTTGAGATTTGGTGTCGGCTAGATTTGAATCTCTACGAACCTCCCAAGTTATTGACGATTTCAAACAGCTGCAATTAAACTCTAGTTATCAAGAATATGTTGATAAGTTTGAGGACCTGAAAGACTACATGCAGTGTATATATGGGGAATTATATCCCGAAGAATAGTATGTTGCAAATTTTATTAGTGGGCTCTCCCCTAAGCTTAAGTCTGCGGTTAACATGCTCAAACCCACCACTTTGGTGGATGCCATTGATTACGGAAGGGACCAGTTGTATGCTATTGAGGCCCTAACTCGGAAATCCAAAAGGGTGGTTAAGTTCATGGGGGGTACAACGTTGGGAAGCAATCCTGGGGTGCCTAACCTAGGTTTGGGCACAATGTCTAAGCCCCCTAATGCTAGTAGGCCCCAAGTTAAGCTTCTTACGATGGCAGAAATGGCTGTTAGGACGGAGAAGGGCTTATGCTTTAATTGTGATGATAAGTTCACACCGGGTCACAAATGTTCCCAGAGGAGCTATATGATTATGACTGCCAAAGAGGAGGTCCGTTTTATAAAGGAAGGTGAGAGGGGATATAAGGGAACCAGGTTGGCCGGTGAAGAGGAAATGAAGGAAGCCAAAGTGTCCCTACATGCCTTGAATGGAGTAGAAGGGGCTGGTACTATGAGGTTTGAGGGTGAACATGGGAATCAGAAGTTACACATTCTGATCGAAACTGGGAGTACTCTTAGTTTCATTAAAGAATACACAGCCATGAGAATGAATTATCCTATAGAGGTAACCAACCCCCTGTTAGTGAAAGTGGCAATGGAGAAAAAATGGTGAGCTCTCACCTAGCTAAAGATTTCACGTGGAGCATGCAGGGAACAAAATGCTCCCACTCTCTGAGGTTGCTGCAGAATGAAGGCTATGATGTTATTATGGGGTGTGATTGGGTCAAGGCACATACACCAGTCAAAATTGATTATGATAAAAATAGAGTAACTGTGAAGATTGGTAACAGGAAGGTTCGGCTACAAGCTAAAAATTCTGCCACTGACTGTCAGTATATCTCACATAATTCACTTTATAAGTTGATTCATTGCGGATCCATGTCTGAAGTTGAGAAATTATATCTAGCCTATAGCCAGGGAAACTCTAGTGGCATCAATGGGGAGCTAGATCTGCTATTGGCTGAATTTGATGACTTTTTCCAGAAACCTAAAGGGCTGCCCCCAGCAGGAGGCATTGAGCACCAAATCATATTGAAACCAGATAGCATTCCTAAGCAAATACACCCTTACCGAACCACCCACGACCAGAAGGATGAGGTGGAGCGTATAGTAAATGAACTACTGAAATCAAGGATGATACAACCTAGCAAGAGCCCTTTCTCTTCGCCTGTGCTATTGGTTAAGAAAAAGGATGGAACCTGGCGAATGTGTGTTGATTACAGGTACTTAAATGAGTTAACAGTTAAACATGATTTCCCCATTCCTGTGGTTGATGAGCTTTTGGATGAGTTATATGGAACACAATTTTTTTCTAAGATAGATCTGAGGTTAGGGTACTTCCAGATCTTGATGCGGCCGAAACATCACTATCTTACTACATTTAAAACTCATAATGGGCATTACGAATTCCTAGTAATGCCCTTTGGCCTATGTAACACTCCTGCTACATTTCAGTCTTTGATGAACAAGTTTTTCAAGGGTGTTTAAAGAAGTTTGTTTATCTTTTTTGATGACATTTCGGTTTACAGCAAGTCATGGGTAGATCATCTTGAACCCTTGGAAGAAGTGCTCAAGCTATTGCGGAAAAACACTCTTTTTGCAAAAAAAATCTAAATGTAGTTTTGGGCAGAAAAAGGTGGAGTACCTTGGGCATATTATCTCGCAAGAAGGGGTTTCAGCCGACCCTTAGAAGGTGGAGGCTATGGAGAAATGGCCTGCCCCTCGAAATGTCAAACAGTTACGTGGTTTTCTAGGGTTAACAGGTTACTACAGAAAGTTCTTCAAAAACTATGGGTTGATTAGCAGACCACTCACTAATTTGCTCAAAAAGGGAACATTTCATTGGAGTGATGAAGCTGAGCAGGCCTTTTAAAATTTGAAGAAGGCTATGATCACTACCCCTATATTGGCACTGTCGGATTTCACCCAACCCTTTATCCTAGAAATAGATGCCAGTGAAAGTGGAGTGGGAGCAATTCTAATGTAGAGAGGGAGACCTATTGCCTATATGAGTAAGACACTTTGTCCCAGGAATCAGCTTCTATCTATCTACGAACAAGAGTTCCTAGCGGTACTTATGGCTATGCAAAGATGGAGGAACTATCTTATGGGCCATAAATTTGTTATCAGGACATATCAACAGGCACTACGACATCTTTTGGACTAAAAATCAATATCTCCGGTCCAACAGAGGGGAATACCCAAGCTTGTAGGCTTAAACTTTGATATTGAATATAAGAAAGAGAGTGAGAACTATGTGGCGGATGCCCTATCTAGAGTGGCAGAAAAGAGGGACGAAGCCTGCATTGCTATAACAACTGTGATACCCTCATGGATCCAACCGGTTATAAAGAGCTATGAAGGCGATGGGTGGGTCAATATTATTAAAACCACCAAGGCAGGGGATTCTACCGCGTTACCACTCTATATGGTGGAAGGGGAGTTAATTTGGTACCGAGGCCAACTGGTGATGGGTTATGGACATAATTGTAGGGATATGCTAATTAATGGGATGCAGTCTTCCCCAGCTGGGGGACATTCCAGAGAACAAGCAACTTTTATGCGGCTTCGGAAGTTGTTCTATTGGCCGTATATGAAGCAGGTCGTGTGTGCATGGGTAAAGGCGTTTGATGTTTGTGCTCGCAACAAGCCAAACTTAAGTCCTTACCTTGGACTTTTGCAACCCCTAGCTATTCTTGATATACCATGGTCACACATCTCTATGGATTTTGTGGAGGGCCTCCCTAAATCATATGGTAAAGATCGATACTAGTTATTGTGGATCGATTCACTAAGTTTGGATACTTTGTAGCTTTGACACATCTTTATTCCGCTTAGTTGGTGGCTAAGGTATTTCTTGATAATAACTATAAACTACACAGGCTACCCAAGGATAATGTCATCGACAGGGATAAGATTCACAGGACTATTCTGGAGGGAATTGTTTTGGTTGCTAGGAGTCACCCTCAGCTTCACCACTGCCTACCATCCTTAATATGATGGATAAACAGAACGCGTCAACAAATGTTTGGAATCCTACCTGCGGTGTATGATTTTTGACACCCCAAAATAGTGGGCGAGGTGGCTTGCCCTTGCCGAATACTAGTACAACACCAGTCATCATCGCGGCTTGAAAATGTCCCCATTCCAGGCGCTCTATGGGTATGTTCCGCCTCACTTTTCTATGATTCGTGTGTTGGACTCTTCTGAGGCTGATGCGAAGGATTACTTGCTCGACAGCCAAACAATGTTGAGAGTTATTAAGGAAAATTTGCACAAGGTACAGAATAGGATGAAAGTTCAAGCAGACAAATCGAGGCGAGAATGGGAGTTTTCAGTTGGAGATTGGGTTTACCTGAAGCTTCAACCTTTTAACCAGTTGTTTGTTGTCCTGCGCAAGAATTTGAAGCTCTCCT
>AYJT01031825.1:0-11457 GCA_001278415.1 Ocimum tenuiflorum | reverse complement strand
AAGAATGTGTATAGAGACTAAATATAATACATAATTTTTTGTTTATAATAAAATACATGTGAAATAAAAATTTATCGATGGATGAGGTAAAGACTAAATATGATATAATAAATATAATGCACAATATATGTAGTATAATGCAGAATATTATGGTCAATAATGCAATCGAAAACTGGAGATGTTATTAGATGTGTATAAGTGCAAATTATTTTACTCTTCAATGCGAAATAATAGGCCTATAATGCACGACAAAAACTTTTAAACATGGGCCGTTGATCGCGAAAAATGAAAAGTTGAGATTCTTTTCCATTTAACACCAGATCAACACCTAATTATATCAATTCACAGACCAAAGATAGGCGAGAATAGACTGCGGATGTAATCATTCAAATAATTACTAGCAAAAATCATGTTTCGAAAGCAGTATCAGTTTAAGATTACAGACAATCACATAAAATGGTTCAAAAGAGTTACGCAGCGGAATGTTTATAACTATGCCATATATATGATGATACATAGCTCGATGCTCTGAATTAATCAAAAAGAGTTTCAATGCTCAACGTCGCCACCAACCTCGCTGCTCCTCAACTTGCACATTTAGAATGATATGCAGGGCTGAGTACACAAATGCACTCAATGGACATAGTGCCAAAAATCATACATACATAAAAACATGAATGGAGGGCTTGTTCAATCAAGCAGACTGTGAGGGTTTTATTTCAAAATAACTGCTCATGACCACGAAAAACCAATCCTATTGAATTACTCGCATAACAACCATGCTATCTGTCATTCAGTCATCAATCATTCAAGACGGACTAGGGGTAGCCCTCCCACACTAGCCTTTGTGTCAGAATTATCATTGTAATCGACCAACAAAATATATCATATCATCATTGATCACCACCGATCATCATCAACCATCACCAATCAATATCATAATCATCAATATCATCAATCATCACAACTCTCTCAGTACTGTATAACCAGTGAGAGGACAGATAGTCATGCAAAACATTTAGGCTTCTCATTCAATTTCAACAAGCATTTTGTTTTCAAAACAAGAAAGCATTTATAGCTTTAGTTTTAGTATAAGAAAGCCCACCTCACTTCCAAGCTAATTTAGGGCTTCAGGATATGCTGGCTCACGCTTCGTGTGCACTTCATGACCTTAATTCGAAAATATTTTACCATGAATAATCTCATTCTAGGTTTTTGAACAAGAAATGAATGCATGCTCATGCATGTTTGATCTAAGTTTTATTATTCTCATCTACTTTTGTTCATGGATCATTCGATTCATCGCTCATCTATGATTTATTATACGAGAGTATTCGAGGTTCATAAATATGGATATCAAGTTGAATTATCATTGCTCAGGATTTGGGATAAAATTAGGTTTATAAAACCAAATTTAGGCTCAGGTCGGTGCCCCGATACCGTCGATCGACGGTTCACCCATCGAGTTTGGGATCTCCGAGACCTGGCTTGACGGGTCCGACCATCACTGAGGGATGCTTAAACATCCTTGGTCTCAATGGTTCGGGACCATCAGTTTTTGGTTCCCCAATTGGTAATCCGAGGGCTCTTAGGGATTGATGGCTCAGGCCGTCGGTCGTTGGCTACCCAGCCGGTGACCCGAGACCCCCAAACATGGGTCTTGGTTGATAGTTTCGAGCTGGCGGTAGGTGGCTTGGTGACATCAATCGGAGGCTATTTGTCCTTGTCCGAAACTTGTCTTTTTCCGCTCGTTCATACTTCGATTTATTCCCAACAATTTTTTATGATCAAACCACACACTTTTAACTGTAATTCCTTAACAAAACATATCCTTTTCACAATGATAACTTAACCTTTTCAAAACCATTATCATGATGGCATGCTTTTATCACTTTCAGTTACCTATCTCATGGTAATCTCATCAACTAATAACATATCTCATATTAAGCTTCTCATGCTTGTAATTATCAAACCTAGCATGCTTTTTACTAACACATGCTTCAAGGGCTTCTATCCTACCAAGGTTTAATATTTCTCACCTTAACACCTTGAGTCGATTGCTAGCTTAGGCCCCCTTCTCGTTTCTCTCTACACCGTCCCTTACTTATTCCAATCTTTCAGTTACTCATCGATCTTCCTTACGCTCCTTAATTTACTCCGACTATTCCTCTTATGGCCTCCTTTTCAAGACTTTCTCCTTCCTCAATTGCTAGCTCTCACTCTATTTCTCTCTCTATAAAATGTGGTTGGTTTGGGGTGAGGAAAATGGGAGCAAAGCACCTTTATTTATAGGGGTGTAGTGTGTGTTTTAGGAGAAGTGTGTGTGTAGAGATATGTATTTATACATATATGTATTGGTTGGAAGAGATAAAAATACACACATTAGGTACCATGGGAATGTATCCAATCATATGTGTAAAGTATGTATTATAATTGGGATTTAGTGTGTGTGTGTGTCGAACGTGTGTAGGAGTGGGTGTATTGATGGGTATTATCCTTTTGTAGGAATAGATGCAAGATATACACGTGTGTTTATATGTATAGAGCTGATTTGAGGGGTATTAAATGGAGTGTTGGGAATAAGGAAGCATTAATTACCCAGTACTAACTTTTTCTTAATTTAGGGGATTTTGATGGCTAATCACCCATCACATCATATCATCCCCACTTATCAGATATAATTTGCACTGTATTTTGATCCGGATACTACACGGATTTTATCTACCTTTCTGTCATATCTCATTCGTGATCATTTCTATCACGATATTTAATTCTTGATACTCTAACCATGCACGAAACTACTATCATCACGATGGGTCAGAATTACATGTACTTAATTACATGTAATTGAATCATAAATACTTTAATTATTAAGTTTCTCAATTTCCCTTGATCTTTAATAATCGGCTATAACAACCTAGGGAATTATTCTCTAGTAAATCCCTAATTTTTAGATTTTGGTAAACCTGTGGAAATAATTAATCGAGCCACGATTGTAGGCAGAAATTATCCACTATAAATTGTAATTGATTATGGTAAAATAGTAATATTTATTTTGTTACACTACTGAAACTTCGACCGGAAAAATATGGGGCGTTACATCCTACTTAAAAAATATTTATCTCGAAATACACTACTTACTAGGAAATAGTTCGGGATATTTCTCTCTCATCTTATCTTCTAATTCCCAGGTGACTTCTTCCACTCTGTGTCGTTTCCACAGAACCTTGACTAGTAGAATTGACTTATTCCTTAGTTGCTGCTCTTTCTTGTCCAAAATGGCTTCTGGTTGCTCCTCATACTTCATCTCAGAGTCTATGGAAATGTCGTCCACTCGTATCACATGTTCTGGGTCATACACGTACTATTCTAGCTGTGATACATGGAAAACATTATGGACATTTTCCAAAGCGACGGTATGGCCAGATGGTAAGCATTGGTCTGATCTTTTCCAACACCTCATAGGGTTCCACAAATCGAGGTCTCAACTTGCCTCTAGCTCCAAATCTCACTATCCCTTTTGAGGGGGATACATTCAAGAATACCTTATCTCCAACGTCAAGGTGTAGTTTAGCGCATCTATTATCAGCATAGGACATCTGACGGTCCTGTGATTCTTTGATTCTTGCATGAATTTGATGAACTATTCATACCATTTCTTCTACCCCTTCAGGTCTTAATATCTTCCTTTTCATCCAATTCGTCCTAATAAAGTGGAGATCGGCATTTTCGTCCATACAATGCTGCATAAGGCGCCATCCCAATGGTCGCCTGATAACTATTTTTGTAAGCAAATTCTACCAAGGGTAGAATTGGTTCCGACTTAGCTCCTCGATCGAGGACAATGATCCTTAACATATCTTAAAGTGTTTGATTGTTTGTTCAAATTCTCCATCTGTCTGTGGATGGAAAGCAGTGCTAAAATTTAGCTTCGTGCTAAATTTCCTCTGTAGGCTTATCCAAAACCTTGAGTTGAACCTTATGTCTCAATCCGACATAATGGACACGGGCACTCCATGCATGTAACATCTCGTAAATTAATTACTAATATAATTGATTTTGAACCAGGCGTAGCTCAACTAATTCGATGTTTTTCTTTTAATTCAGACTACGATAAACTATACCTTATTAGATAGGAATTTTAATGAGGATTTCAGAAGTGGTTTCGGAATCCCAATAAGAAAAGTAGACCTCAATTTATCACAATTCTAAGATTTACCGCTAAATACTATAAGATGAAGTCATAAAATCCCGAATACCGATAAGGGTTCGAAACCCTATTATTTTGGCAAATATGCTCCAAAAATATTATAGAAATACTTTTGTTCGATCGAAACAAAATTCGATGGTTGATCGGACCGAGTTCGAATCGTCGTGGTTTGGAGACTGGATGATGATGTCATCAGTTTCATCTTGACCCTCTCCCTTTCTCCTATAAATATGAGGAGCCCCCTCCCTAAAAAACTCATCAAAAATTCAAAATCACACCCAAACTCTTATCATTTCACCTTTCGACCAGGACGTAGCCATTTTTGGGGATCGGAGCTTGGGGAAAGCACGAATTTGGGAAATCAAATAGCGCAAAACGAGTCATTCAAACAACCGCATCTTTTCATCTTCAATTATGGTAAAACCCTGGTGATAAGTGTGCATTTTGATAGGTTTAGATACATGAAAGTGAGCATTATTACTCGATTTAACCTTGAAATTGCTTTACTTATGATGCTTTCATGATTCGTAGATCTTATACTCGATTTGTGGAGAAATCTCGTAGGTTTACATCGTTCTTGAGACAAAATCGAGTACTCGTGGTAGAACACAATGGGTTGAGTGGATTGGGAATGCACAATCAGGCGAAAAGGAGTGTGAAAAGGAGAAATTCGAGTGGAAAACGTGCATATGTTTGATCAAATGATTCCCAAGCTTTCGATCGAACATCCATGATGAAAGAAAGGCTCGCTTGAATTAGACAAAGAACCCATGTTCGATTGAAAGGTTGTCGTCTTTTGATCAAACGTCTATCGTCAGGAGTCTTGTAGCTGGGATAGAGAGAAGGCGTTTGATCGAACTCATGCATGTATCCGATCGAACGCCTAAGAAAAAAGAACAAATTTACGATTTTCGCCCCTGCTTAGAGAGGACTATAAATATCATTCTAAGGCGCTGGAACAAGGAAAGAGAGGCCGAGAACAGAAGGATATTAAGGGATTTTGGCTTTGATATGATGTTTGGGAGGAATTGGAGACGAGAAAATGAAGATCTATCGTGATTGTAGTTTTTTTCCACCTATGAACTCTCAATTGTTTGTTTTTGCTTTGAATTTCATCATGTCTAGCAAAACCTATTTGTTATAGGGTTGGAGATTAGATGGATTTGGTTTGTGATATGTGATTACAGTAGCTTTTGACTTTAATTGTGCTTTTCTTCATTTTCAATTTCATTGATGTTTGATTGCTTGATCACCAATCTTGCTTTATTTTGTACAATGATTCAACTCGAGAGGGCAGGATAATCTTACATTAGAGATAAAAGGGGGTTATCTTGAGAACACGAATCTGTGGAATGTTTAGGAGTTAAATGCTAAGTTATTGGTAGCCATATCATTATTGGTTTTTGATTCATAGTTTGATTGCCTCGAGAGAGGGATTAAACTACTTAAGTGATTGTTCTATGCTACTATCATCGCCGAGGGGGAAGCAACATGGGAAGGCATGGCATGACGGTTCTTAGCCAAGTATTTTCCTCCGGGCATGACTATCCAACTCAAGAGTGAGATAAACCAATTTCGTCAGCATGATAGGGAATCTTCGAGTGAGGTTTGGGTTGAAAGATCTATTGAAAAAATACCCGAACCACGGTTTTGACAAAGAGGATCAAATCGGTCTTTTCAACAAAGGATACACTGTAGATAATCAGAAGATGTTGGATTTGGCTACAAATGGTTCATTGTTTGAGCGAGGCAAGGATATTGCTCTGAGTATGATAGAGGATTTATGCAAGAACAACTACTAAGGTGCTGAGAGATAGATGAGGAGGGTTGCAACTACAACAAATTCCGATTTGATTGCTCTCCTCGCTACTCAAGTGGCTGCGCTGCACAATAAACTTGATGTGGTGATGCCTCCTACGCCTGAGCAGTACAGTGACCCTCAGTTGGAGGACGTGAATTTTTTGAATAATTGGGGCTACAACAACTACCGTCCACCACGAAGTGGTAATCAATATTACCAACTGAATCGTCATCCAAACTTTTCATATGGCGATCTGAACAATGCCCTTCGACCACCTCCCGACTTCAAGCTGATAAATGGAAAAATTGTAGAACCAAAAAAGCCAAATATGGACGAGTTATTCATGGCATTCATGGGCATGACTGTGCAGTATATGAAGGAATCACATCCAAAGGTTGACAAGCTTGAAAGCACTGTTGGAGCTATGGGCACTCAAATGAAAATGCTTGAGAAAGAGGTGGGTTAGATAGCGAACATAGTGGGAAGTCAACACCAGCAAGGACAATTTCCAAGTAACATGGTGGTGAACCCAAAGGAGCAATGTAAAGCTATCCAATTGAGAAGTGGTACGGCCTACGATGGATCGAATATGCCAACTGAGGAAGAGCCTGAGAAGGCCAAGAAAGAGGATAAGACAATCTCATCTAAAAGAAAAGAAAAGGTGGTTGAGGAGGAACCACTAAAGAAGCCACCACCGCCACAGATTAGTGTGTCAATACCGTTGAACCTTAATGAACAATTATCCAAATTTTTTGAGATTTTCAAGAAGGTGAGTGTCAACATCCCTCTCGTGGAGTCATTACAACAAATGCCAAACTACGCCCAGTTTCTTAAGGATGTGATCTCGAAGAAAAGAAAGATCACTGACTGACTTTGAGACAGTAAATTTGACTGAAGAATGCAGCCCGGTGATTCAGAAAAAGCTACCAGCAAAGCTTAAGGATCAGGAAAGTTTCACCATCACTTGTATCATCAGGAAAGAACATAGTGGCAAGGCCCTTTGTGATCTCGGGGCGAGTATTAATCTGATGCCACTTTTGATTTTCACAAAGTTGGCCATTGAAAGCATCCAACCAACCACTATGGCCCTACAAACGACTGATCGATCTGTTACCTATCCCCGAGGGGTAGTGGGGGACATGTTGGTGAAAGTGGGAAAATTCATTTTTCTTAACATGGAGGAGGATCGAGATGTGTTGTTGGTACTCGGGAGACCATTCTTGGCCACAAGTCAAGCTTTGATTAATGTGGCCTCTGGAGAATTGAACTTGAGGGTGAAAGATGCGAGTGCATTCTCCATCTACTGCTTGATGAAGTTTCATGATGACAATCTGATGAGAGACAGGGAGCAGTGCAAGGTCTTTATAGTTGTGGATAGCTGCGTGAACCTAGAGGAGGACTACAGCTTGAGGAATCTACTTGAGGCTTGCCTCAACAATGGTTCATTTTCTTCATCATTTTCCTCCTCTTATCTTAATCTTGATATGCAGGACTATGCTTTTGTTCTAGATAGTGTGCAGGAAGTGTCTAGAAAGAGGAACTAGTTCATTCCCCTCTGCACTGAGGAGGAAATGCGAGAAAAGGAGTCAACGGGAAAGAAAAGGCACCAAAATTGGAGTTGAAGTCATTGCCTGCACATCTTCAGTATGCTTTTCTTGGAGAAGGTAAGGAGTATCTAGTCATTATTTCTACTTACTTATCTACATATGAGTTAGACATGTTGTTATGAGTATTGAGGCAGCACAAGGAGGCTATTGGGTGGACTGCTGATGATTTAAAGGGGATCAACCCATCCATTTGCATGTACAGAATTCTACAGGAGGACAACTACAAGCCCAAAGTGCAGAATCAAAGATGCCTCAACCCAATCATGCAAGAAGTAGTGTGAAAGGAGGTACTTCGCCTCCTTGATGTAAGTATTGTTTATGTCATTTTTGATAGTGAGTGGATGAGCCCCACTCAGGTCGTTGCTAAGAAGGGGGGTGTAACGGTGGTTAAAGATGAGAATGATGAGTTGATCTCCATTAGGTTAGTCACGGGGTTCTTTCAATCATTGTTTGCAAAACTTTTCTCTAGTGTTGCAGAGGTATGTAGACACCAATTTGGTACTCAATTGGGAAAAATGTCAGTTTATGGTACGGGAGGGCATTGTTTTGGGGTACCAGGTGTTAGCTACGGGATTAGAAGTGGATTGAGCAAAGATTGTGGTCCTCGAGAAGTTGCCACCACCGACGAATGTCAAGTTAGTGAGGAGTTTTCTAGGCCATGCGGGTTTCTACAGGAGGTTTATTCGTGACTTCTCAAAAATTTCCAAACCTCTTTGTAAATTGATGAAAAAAGATACTGTTGTTACCTTTGATGATGAGTGCGTGCAGGCGTTTGAAACTTTGAAGAAAGCACTGACCACAACCCTGTCCTGATTTCACTGGATTAGATGCAACCTTTTGAGTTGATGTATGACACCAGTGATGTAGTCGTGGGAGTTGTTTTGGGGCATAAACGGGATAAGATTTTCAGAGTGATTTATTATGCCAGCAGAACATTGGATGCAGCTTAAGCGAATTATACAACTACCGAAAAGGAGGTGTTGGTGATTGTGTATGCATTTGACAAGTTTCATGCCTATCTGATAGGATGAAAACTATTGTGTACATAGATCAGCGACCATTCGTCACTTATTCGCCAAGAAGGAGGCTAAACCGAGGCTAAATGGTGGTTTTTCTTTTACGAGAATTTGATATTGAGATTCATGATTAGAAAAGATATGAGAATGTTGTGGCGGATCACCTGTCTCATTTGGAGAAACCAGTGGAAGACGAGGACAACAGCGTTCCAATAAAGGAGACTTTCCCAGATGATCAAGTTTTTGGCATTTGGGATACCACACCGTGTTATGCAGACATCGTGAATTATTTGGCAACTGGTGTTCCACCTCCCCGATCTTTTCCCGTATCAGAAGAAGAAATTCTTCCACGATGTGATATTTTACATGTGGGATGACCTGTTTCTATACCATCGATGTCTCGATAAGGTCATCTGGAGGTGTGTACCTTATAGTGCAGTTCGACATCATGCAGGAGTGTTATTCATCACCGAGTGGGGGCCATTTTGGAGCCAACAGAACAGCAATGAAAGTTTTGCAGAGCAGGTTCAATTGGCCGTCAATCTACAAAGCTATCAGAATTTTGTTACCCTTTGTGACTCGTGTCAGAGAATTGGTAGAATTTCAAAGAGGGATAAGATGCAGCTTTCCAGCACAATCGAGGTGGAGTTATTTGACTGCTGGGAATAGACTTCATTGACCCATTTTCCGAGCTCATATGAAAATCAATATATCATGCTTGCGGTGGATTATATGTCTCGATGGGTGGAGGCGATACCTACATTGATGAGTGACGCCAAGGTCGTGCCGAACTTCATTCAAAAGAATATCTTAACTCATTTCGGCACACCGAGGGTGTTAATTAGTGATGGAGGCATGCATTTTCGCAACAAGTGGTTAGAGAGTTTGTTGAGAAGATATCGAATGAAACAAAGGATCACTACAGCATACCACCCTCAAGCCAATGGGCAGGCCAAGCTTGCCAATCGCGAGGTGAAGTAGATCCTTGAGAAAATGCTGAATACGGGCTGTAAAGATTGGGCTATGTTGCTCGACGATGCGTTGTGGGCCTACCGTACAACTTATAAGACACCACTGGGCATGTCTCCTTACCAAATGGTGTGTGGTAAGTCTTTCTACTTACCCGTTGAACTGGAACATAAGTCTCTGTGGGCTGTCAAGTGCTTGAATCTCGATTTTGAGCAGGCCAGTAAGGAGAGGGTTACACAGTTAAATGAACTTGAGGAGTTTCGGTTGGAGGTATTCGAGAACTCTCTATTGTATAGGAGTGCACTAACCTCCACGACCACTATATTCGCAAAAAGGAGTTTTGGTTGGAGGCATTCGAGAACTCTCGTTTGAACTCTTCCTTAGAAAGTTGAGGTCAAAGTGGTCCGGCCCATTTAAAATTTACAAGGTGTTGTCTACAAGCACATTCGGCCTGTTGGGACCAGATGGAAGTACTTTTGTTGTATAAAGGTCGTCGAGGTAATGACGTTAAACAAGCGCTGGTTGGGAGGCAACCCAACGTTGTTTTGTTGTCTTATGTTCATATGTTGTTCTTGTACAGTTGTCTTGCTCACTTTAGATTTAGGGTTTGAGGCACCTCATCTGGATCAGGCATCTTCTTTTAGATCTCGTCCACAGTTGCATAATGCTCAACCCTGGTTCGGAAAGTTTTCCTTTTACCAGATGGATAGGTTTGATGAGCTGTAGCAGTCCATTCAGGTTGAGCATGAGGTGCAGGCAGCCGAGAGAGCAGCTCAGGCAGAGTGGCTAGCGACATTTGCCGTGTGGCAGCATGAGCAAGATCAACAGCAAACAACAGAGGTTCAGAACCTTCAATTGTTAGCCGCCAAAATGGCGGAGCTCCAGACCGAGCAGGCACTTTGTTATGGACGTCAGACCCGTCCCGCCCACCTACTCCGCCCTCTGTCAACTCTGCACAGTAGCTGATTGGTCGTACCTCTCCGCTTTCCTTGACAAACTTATTCCAAACTTTGTTTGAGAATAAGTTTGGGAAGATGAGATGGCAGAGAATGTCGACCTTGGTTTAATTCTCTAACCATCTTTTTGCCTACTTTGATCTTAATTTAACTAAATACTGATATTTGCTTCGATTGGGTTGTACGTATCTGAATGATGATTTGGGGATTGTAATAGTTTAATTACGTTTCTATCTAGCTTGCTAGTTCTCTTGTTTCGTCGTGTACAGTGCATCATCATGCATACATGTAGGTTTATTTTGTTGCTAGAATGCATTTTCTTTAGTATAGGCATGTTTGCATATCATATACCCCTGATTTGGACCAGTGGTTGGAATTGTGATGATCGAATGTTGCATAGTGGGGGTGGGAGTTACGCACATGTCTGTGATACTTGTTTTACTAGAATGCAGGGGCACAGGAATTAAGTGGAAATTATTGCTTGCTTTATATGATTTCGAGTGGATAGATTGGTCACAACCCTTATTTTGGTGAGTTTTGAACTGACTACATTGAGTAGTAAATTTTTGTGAGTGGCAGAGCTAGGTGACGATCTCCTAGAACTTGCATCAGTTTTGTGCCAAGATTGCACATGGTCGTTCAAGAGAGGAAAGTGATCTAAGACCATCTTTGTTTGCCAGCCCATACCTTTCCGTTTGTAAAAAACAAAAAAACCCTTTTTGAACAATTTATAACATAGAATATCCATTGTTAACCACTTTGAGCCTGTAAGTGCATTCTTTGCTTAGAATAAGGTAGTTAAGATAGCGGTATAAAATAATGCACAAAGGATTTGGGTTTGTTGTGTTTCTTTAATTTATTAAAAAAAAAGAAAGAAGAAGAAGCAGAAAAGCAATAG
>AYJT01031759.1:0-11031 GCA_001278415.1 Ocimum tenuiflorum | reverse complement strand
GAAAATCTCACCCTCAAGGTCCAGTAGATTGCTGCTCGACGCCTCTTGGTCGAGGGCACACTTCGATCGATGTTCACTCCTTGGTGCCATAGCTTCTGCAAGGTGGATGTTAGTGCATTTTTTTCACAAAAAACCAACTGACTCTAACAACCAAGAATCACAAAAAATAATTAAACACACTACGACACACGGGTCATTTTAAGGCTAGCACAGACATTATCCCCCGTTATGAACTTGACGCTAATTTAGGTGAAAATTAAACACCGACTTTCAACATTGGCCAGAAAAAATCAAGAGACTATCCCCCATCCCCCATCATACATGAACAATCACCCAACACTTAACAATTTCCATGGACATGACTAATCAAAGAAAAAAAAAATTAATAATTCAAAATGCAAGAGAAATTGCTAACCATTGGTGATCTCTCTCAAACTCCAACTCAACCATGCATAATTCTTCATATCAACATCACAATCACATAACAGAACCAGCAATTTCATTGAATAATCAAATTCACCAAAAATTCCTAAGTTCAAGTGTTAGAGCCCTAGTTTTTGAAATTTAGGCAAATTGAACCATGAAATAACCACAAGATGAGTTCCTCATGCACAATACGTGTATAATCTACAAGCCCATGCCTACAATCGAGCATTGAAGCACAAATCCAACAAAATTAGTCAAATCCTAGGTTCTAAGAAATTTAGCACTTTCCACCATCAAAATCACATAAAATTCATGAATAATCATAGAAAAGTTGCAATCATCATACTTACAGTCTGGCTGCCTCTTCCAGTTGTCCATTTAAATGGTGGCGAGGCTCAGCTTCCTCCCCGAAAGCATTGAATAAATGATATCCGCCTCAAAGATCTAAGCTTGCTGCTTTCATGGCGGCCAGCAATGGAGAATGCAAAAAACTTCAGGATATACCTCAAAACTGGGTTGTTAATGGACGATGCCTTGACATTAGATACTTCAAACTTCTTCGTTGGTGAGGTGTCTGCCGCAATTCTTCTGACAGAATCATACGGTTGAATTTCCTTGGGAGCTTGAAATCCCCATCGCGGTGCATTTCAAGATCCTGTTGCTCCTGAGTCATCTTGTACTGCTTTTCCTCCAACCGGAAGGTCATGCCTATTGGAATCGTGGGGCAGGTGCTCTTATGGATTTCAACAAAGGCATATAATTCCTTTGCAATGCTTTTGTAGGTGTAGTAGCTCTTCTTCGCAAAATGTCCCCATCCTACATTTTCAAACATCCTCATCACATCTTCCTTTATCCCCAATTTATCCATTGTTTCCTCATGAAGAAATAGAGTGGCCCTAATTCCTTCCATCTTAGCTATCCTCTTATTAATCTCAACATCATCAAATACCCTACCATCCATCTTTAACAATTCCTACAAAACCTAACAACACAAAGGTCACTCAACACGCCAAAACATTATTGCAATTTCATCTCCCATATCTCAAAGCAACCACATTATATCAACACATAATTCAACTAAATCATGCTAAAATCCTCCATCATATAAAATATTTCAAGAAAATTAAAGCATAATGGAAGGGAAAATAGAAAAAATCCATGAGAATCACCCAACCACCAACAGAAAATCATAATCTAACATGAATTCCCTAAAAGTACAACCCTCATGGCAAGAAATCCAAGCAAAATCAAAAATCCCAAAATTTTTCACATGAACCCTAATTTTTCAAGTCAAAAAGCACCCAAATATTCAATCCATGCTCAAATTTCCAAAATTGCACTACCCTTCAACAAAATCAAGCATAGCAATCATAAACAAGAGTATGGAAGCACACTTTTACGAACAAAAAGCACCAATTGTCGACCAAAGTTAAATTCCTCAATTTTCGCACATAATGGTTTTTTAAGGATAAAATCCACTCAAATCATGAAAATCAATTGGAAAACCATAAATAAGTGATTAGGAACATAACTTTGGTGTTTAGAAGGCAGAAAATTGGGTTGGAAAAAGTGGGTGTGAGTAGGGTTCAAAGATTTTGAGTCGTCATGCGATTGGAATGATTCGTGTAGGGCCTTTTTATAGCAGCAGACTGAGCCGTTGATTGACGGCTCAGTTATTTATGATGTTTCTTGGTCAACCTCAACAAGCTCTCAGTAAGAACCAAGAGAGCTCAGTACCTGATGCTCGATGATACCGAGCTGGCAACCTGACACCCTTTAATAACGCACTTCATCCCCTCTCTCCCAAATTCATTTAACACAATGTGGGGATGAGTTTGGGAGACAAAACGAGTTGTTAAAGAGAAACACATAAACACACAAGAAAGCAATAAAAAAATTAGGTTGCCTCCTAACAAGCGCACTTTTTTTAATGTCATCCGCTCAACGGTAGCTCACGGGCTCCTTAAGGTTCCAGAGTGTTGATGGAAACCATCTTCACCACCTCTTGATTGTAGTAGCGATTGATCCATTGCCCGTTCACCCGGAATGTGTTCCCATCACTCCCAATCAAATCCACCGTGCCATTATCATAGGCTTTTGATACCTCAAATGGCCCGAACCACCTAGAATACAATTTTCCCGGAAAAAAGTTAAAGCAAAAGTTAAATAACAAAACTCTATCCCCCGAATAGAACTCACGCTTCAGGATGTCGATGTCGTGAAATTTCTTAGCACACTCTTTGTAAATTTTTGAACTCTCATAAGCCTCATTATGAAACTCATCAAGCTTGTTCAACTCAAGAGCTCGTTCACCTTGAGCGGCCTTGAAATCACAATTGAGCTTTTTGACAGCCGGATGCTCCTTATGCTAGATTTAGAAAGGAAGATGACGAAATTTGTCGAAACCGAGTTGATAAGAAGACATACCAATTGGCGTTTTGTACGCTGTTCGATAGGCCCAAATTGCTTCATCAAGCTTATTGGCCCAATCATTTGAAGATCCAACTGTTTTCTCTATAATTTGCTTAATCTTTCAATTAGCCAATTCCATCTGCTCATTCCCTTGGGGATGATAAGCAGTTATCATACAGTCATGAACACCGTACCTGGCTATGAGGGAAATAATGTTTCTTTGGAGGATTTTCATTACAACCTTGGCATCATTGGTAGCAGTGGGGATAGTCTCGACCTACCACGAGCCATAGTCTACGGCCACAAAAATTTAATGATAACCATAAGATGGGGGAAAAGGACCTGTGAAGTCGATTCTCCACATATCGAATAGCTCGACCTCAATCACCAGATTTTAAGGCATCTCATATCTTTTGGAGAAGTTGCCCATTCTCTGAAACCTATCACACTATTGAACAAATGTGCGATAGTCACGGTAGATAGAAGGCCAGTAGAAGCCACTTGTTAACGCTTTGATGGCAGTTCGATTTGCTGCAAAGTGGCCCCAACTAGGAGATATATGTCACTCGGCCATGATGGCATTCTGCTCAGACTGTGGAACGCATCGACGGATCAAACCATCTGCACAACGATGAAAGAGATAAGGATCCTCCCAGTAGAAAAAGTTCACGTCTCTGCAAAACTTCTTCTTTTGGTAAGGTGAAAAGTACGGTGGGTAAACGCCTAAGACAAGGAAGTTCGCAAAATCGGCGAACCACGGGGTAAGATCCTAGAGTAGAGTGCCAAAACATGCTCATCAGGAAAAGAGTCACTAATGGCAACTATGGAGTCATACTCATGATGCTCCAGCTGAGACAGGTGATCCGCAATCAAATTCTCACACCCTTTTCGGTCTCAGATCTCAATATCAAACTCCTGAAGAAGGAGTATCCACTGTATAAGACGAGGTTTGACATCATTTTTGTCAAAAAGGTACCGAATAGCAGCATGGTTGGTGTGAATGACGGTCTTTGTTGCAATGAGATAAGGATGGAATTTGTCAAATGCATACACTGCCGCAAGCATTTTCTTCTCCGTAGTAGTATAGTTTGATTGAGGAGGAGTAAGCAGCTTACTCGCATAATGAATCACAGAAGAGCTTGTCTTTCATTTGTCCCAGTACAGTGCTACAACGTAGTTGCTAACATCAGACAATAACACAAATTGGACATTCCAGTTGGGAGAGATGAGAACACGTGCCAAAACAAGGGCACGCTTTAGATGCTCAAAAGCAGATACGCACTCAGAAGTAAACAAGTACTTGACATCTTTCTCAAGAAGAACACAAAGAGGCTTGGTTATTTTTGAGAAATCTTTGATGAACCGATGGTAGAAACCTTCATGAGCAAGAAAACTGCGGATCCCTTTGATAGAAGTGGTTGGTTGTAACTTCTCAATGGTAGAAACCCTCATGAGTAAGAGACTTTGTGCCCAAGCAGAATCCCTTCACGGACCATGAAATGACACTTCTCCTAGTTAAGACACGAGTTAGTGTACACACAACGTTTGAGCATGGTCTCGAGGTTAGTGAGGCACATATCAAATGAAGCACCAAAGATCGAGAAGTCATCCAGAAAAACCTTCATGATGGTTCTCAATAAGCCAGTGGAAGATAGACATCATGCAACATTGGAATGTCGTGGGG
The DNA here is from genome assembly GCA_001278415.1 of Ocimum tenuiflorum. Classification (NCBI taxonomy): domain Eukaryota; kingdom Viridiplantae; phylum Streptophyta; class Magnoliopsida; order Lamiales; family Lamiaceae; genus Ocimum; species Ocimum tenuiflorum. Next base: position 6,509 of record AYJT01031759.1, on the reverse strand, counting down.
GCATTACAAAGACCGAAGGCCATGCGTCGGTAGGCAAAAATGCCAGAAGGATAGGTAACTGCAGTTTTGTACTGGTCCTCTGGAGCAATCACGATATGGTTGTAATCGGAGTCACCGTCCAGGAAACGGTAGAATGGATAACCTGCAAGTCTATCTAACATTTGATTGATGAAAGAAAGGGAAAGTGATCCATGCAGGTTGCTGCATTAAGGGCTCTGTAATCGATACAAGACTGCAACACCATGACAGGTCTCGTAACAATTTCCTCATCAAAATCACCTTTAACGACAGTGAACCCTCCCTTTTTGGCAACGACTTGAGTGGGGCTCATCCACTCACCATCAGAAATGGCATAAATTATGTCATTATACAGCAGACGAATCACTTCTTTCTTAACCACCTCTTGCATCACCAAGTTAAGACGTCTTTGCGGTTGCACTTTAGATTTGGCACTCTAGTATGATTTTTTGCATAGCTAGAGTTAGGCTTATCCCTTTGTTATTAGCAAGAGTCCACCCCATGGCAGAGTTATGTGCACGCAAGACAGACAGAAGTTTTTAGAGTTCCTCGGTGGAAAGAGAAGAAGAGACTATAACAGGATAAGTCTCATTAGGGCTAAGGAAAGCATACTGAAAATGAGCGGGAAGTGGTTTGATCTCAAACTCGGGTGTTTCTTCTTTCTGTTCATCCCTTTTCTTTTAGGATGCCTCTTTTTCTTCAGGAGTTTACAAAGCCAAGAATTTGCAAGATTTGGATTTACTCTCCTCCTTACACAAATCTAGTTGATGAACTAGATCGTTCAACTCACTACTCACATGAGCAAGTAGTTCCCCATATTTGAGAGAGTTGTGGAGACAAGTCTCAACATTGGCGTGCTCAGATGACTCAAGAAGAGGGCACATAGGAAAGGGAATGAACGATTCAATGCGATTGCATTCTTCTTCAAAAGAACTCGAATCATGTTGTTGCATTGCCTTGAAGATGGAAAGTGTGATTTTCTCATCATTGACACGAGGAGTGAGTTCATGCTTCCTTAGATCAATCAAGCCTCCTCCAGTGGCCAAGAATGGACAGCCTAAGATAAGAGAAACATTTTATGGAAAGTTATTGGGCTGCTGAGGTGGAAAGGTTTGGAACTATGGGTTTCCACGATGTGGATTCCCATTTCTAACTTGATTAGATAGATTTCCGCCCATGAATTGATTCTGAGACCTTAGATCCACAATTATTCCATTAAAACAGTGAAATCAGGAGGGGACACTAGGGCGTTATGTAGGTTCATATAAGAGAAGTTTGGGTGATTGAACCGGTCATTAGGATTGTAGACCGCATTTCTTTATGGTATGTGACCCTGCTTATCTGTCTCTCTTGCATGAATTGTTGCGAAGAGAGTTGTTAAGTAATATATGTGATTTATTATTAATTGATGAAGGTCTATGATGATGGCGTGGTGATAACGATGATGATGACAATGGTATATCGTGCCATGCACACTTGTAGGGATTTGTGAGGTGTCTGTGCACAACGACTAGAGTAGGGAGGCTACCCTCTAGTCGATAAATGATTCGAAAATAGATAACTTGGTAACCAAACCGCATGCATACTTTAAAACTGTTTTGGCATTTGTGGGATATTTTTTTAACTAAAATCCCCACACTCAGCTACTTGTATAGACAACACAAATGAATGATTGCCTATATTTTATTCTTATTCTCCCCTACGAGTATCGTCCTACTGGGTCAGAAATGGCGGGGCGTTACACGCTTAGCAGATCGCCCCCTAATTATTTTCAATCTACTCCTTAGCTTAGGGATTATTTAGATTCATCCTGTACTCATTTTATAAATTGGTGATTAGTTAGAAAGAGTTGCATATTCAATACTTTCCATTTCGTACTGTAGCTCTTTTGCGTCCTGCAGCTAAGTACTCAATACTTTGTAAATTCTGACTCTGATCATTGAAATCCTTGTAATTTCTAATGTTAAGTCTATAAATTATCAGCAAGTTCGTTTTGGGGGACTATAAACTTTCCTGGAAGTCTTGGTGTCTAATTACAATCTAGCCTAGGGACTCAATTTGATCCATGATAAAAAAAATGAACCTCAATAGTATCAGGTGATGGCCGCTGCTTGAGGCCTTTTCTACCTTAGTTTGATTTCGACTGGCGATATCAGGCACTTTGGGCACTTGATATCCTGGTTCCATGGTCCTGAGATTTTGACCCTCAACAACAGCCGCCTTGTCTTCGCAGATCAAATCAATTGATATACGGAAGCAAGTAAACGAAAGAGTGTCGTTAGTCAAATTCTAAAGGAAATCTTATACCTATTTCGCATTGTGCGATGACGCTCACATTCGTGGTTTCGATGAATTTCTTGTTCAAGATGCAAAAGGGTTTGATATAATGTTATCCTATGATTTAGGTGATTGTACCTCACTCGATTATTCGTGGAGTGCTCGAGGTTTTTGTTTCGTATCAAGAACTTGAAAGAAAAGTAAGACAATAGGATATTGATTTGTTAAAGCTTTAGTTTATCCTCCGAAGTCAGAGAGGCCATAGAGGGCTGTTGGAAAGTTTCAATTCTGAGGGGATCCATTCCAATCTCAGAGAAGTTTATCCTCTCGATGTATCCATGCCAACTTAGAGAGGCCGCATAGGGCTGTTAAAAGTTTATACTCCGTGGATATTCAGAATCCACGACCCCCCGGAGTTCATCTAAGTATTTTTATTTGCCGCCCCATGATTAGGTGGCTAAGGATTGTGCGGTGTCCCGCGCATTGCAGAACGGATTCTGTATGGGGCATCGCTCAGTTTTTTGAAACCAAAAGTGGAAATTCATCGCGGGAGAGATCCCATGTGTGGCATCGCTCAGGTTTTTGAACCAAAAGCAGAATTAGATAGGCCCGCGAGATGTATGAAGTTTGCAAATTTTTCTTGCTCTATCGAGGGGCCGAGGGCCAACTCGAGAGTTTGATTAGAGTGAAGATAGTCGATACATACTGCCGAGGGCAGCAACCCCGAGTGTCCATATCATAGTGACTAGTTGTGTCTGAAATAACAAACAATTAAGTGGATCATAGTGACTAGTTGTGTCTGATAATTGGTCATTTTGCATGTATTTTGATAATCGGTCTTTTCGCATGTGTTTTGATTGAGTTTTGTCGTCGTCTGAGTCTTTGTTTATGTTGTTTTCGACCAAATATCAATGTTTTGTGTTCGGTTTGTGTTTTGTGCTTGTTTTTCCTTGTTTTGTAGGTTTTCAGGTATAAAAATCAAGTTTTGGAAGAGTCTCGAGTCGCCGGTACCTAGCCAACAACCGTCTTGTGTGATCCCATTGAGCAGATGGCGTTCTCAAGCTTTTTGGGTCACCGGTACTGAGTCGGCGAGCTGCGGTTGGGTAGTCGTCGACTTAGGCCAGGCAAAAAACTCTCGGGTCACCGATTGTGCACCGACGACTATCGGTTCAACATCATTTACCCAGCTGTCAACCGGCGGCTCAGTCCCGTCGGTCGGCGACTGTGTTGTTTATAGGCTTTTTAGCCCAAATTTGCGGGATTTTGCCCTAGTTCGCCCATACCTATAAATAGGCGTGTGGTGGACGATTTTCAGCAGTTTTTTCTTTATATTTCAACCCTAGTTCAAATGAATTCATAGATTAGATATTCTTCAATTTCTTAGATAGATTTATTGTATCATAGATTTGTTTCATTCATTTATTGTTTCAAGTAAGTATTTTATATTGCTTTCGTAGTTAATCAATTCATGCTTCCATTTATTGCTTTCAATTTGATTGCTTTCATGAGTAGTTAGACTTATTTGGGTGGGTTCTAGGATTGGTGTTGTAAACAATAGTTTTGATTTTATGAATTGTTGAATTAATTGCCAATGAACCATGAATCTTTTGATCTCCGTTTTTATTCTATTGGATCAATCAAAAGTTGTTTTCAATGAATTTTGAGTTAATTTGTGTCAAATCAAAAGTTTGAGAAATTAATATACTTGAATTTTGAAAGGATCAATTGAAGTAGATTAGGTTCCAAACGTTTAATTGGCTTTGATGTTTGAACAATTTGAAGTTTTCAATATTTACTTACATTCAACAGATGAAAAAGAAATTTTAGAAATCTACATCACATAGTGGCGCAAAAGTTTGTGTGTGACAATTTTGCAAATTAATTCGTTCTTGGCTAGTTAGTGATTGATTCTATTTTGTTAATTTTTTACTTGCATTTATGATACGATCCTAGAATCCCCGCTGCTTTATCAATTGTGTCGTTAGAATCTCGTTGCTTTTCTATTGCAAATTAGTTTAAAATAAACTCTCTTAATTCATTCGCCTAGACAATAGGGTTATCGATAACAAATTAGTGTTTGACGATGTTTCTTTATACCTAGTCCCTGAGTTCGATCTTTTCATTATTATGACTTGTTTTCGATCTTTGGCGCCGTTGTCTAGGACTAGTTGATTTGTTGTTAGCACTAGTTTATTCGGTAAACTATTGCTTTAGTCTTTTAATTTCTTACCTAAGTAGATAATTCTTCGTTTTGTTTGTTTTTCCTTGCATATGGTAAATACTAGATCTTCAGGAGTTACACCAATTCCTATAGATTCTGAGTTAAACATGACCATTAGGTGAAATAGATAAAATCGTGCTAATATTGAGGAACCGAAACTAGTGGATTCTAGAACGTTAGAGGACGTAGACGCTTTAGGAGAGCATAACGTGCATAACATGGCCGAAAATAATCCTCATAATGATAATCAAAAGAACATCAATAATAACGCTAGGGAAGAGGAACAGAGCTTACCAAGAGTTCCTGATCCGAATCCTCCTCTCTTGGGCATTCTCAATCTCACTCTTGAAATTCACCAACAACTATTGAGAGATTCTACCGAGTTGCGTGCTCATCATAAGCAGCGAGCTCAAGCTGCATTGGAGCAAGCGCAAGCTGCACATGTGGAAGCTCAATTTCCTCAACCTCCTAATCTTTGCATTCCTCCTGTTCAAAATAATCTTCCTGAATTCCAACCTGTTCTGAATCGAGGTAACGTGCCTCAAAATCCTCAACCACCCATCCCTTAGTACCATCACCGTCAAAATTTTCCTCAGTTTGCTCCTACACCTGAGATTCCTCATCATGTGGTACTGAACAACGTCGTCCCTATTCCTCAACAAACTTTTGCCGCTATCTTTGCTCCTCGTCCCGAGGATCATAGACATGCCACTTTCCAGTACGGCGTTGACACTAACAACTTTGAGTTGAAAGGCATAATTGTTCAGCTTGTTCAAAACGAACCATTTAGTGGGTTAGCGTTTGAGGATCCCAATGCTCACATTGACCAATTTCTTGAAATTGCGTCTTCTTACAAATTGAACAGGTTTCCTCATGACCAAATTAAGTGTAAACTTTTCCCTTATTCCCTTAAGCATAGAGCACGGTAGTGGTACTGCAATCTGGACAAAAGTCAAATCAGGACTTCGGACGATCTCCAATCCAAGTTTCTTCAAATATTCTACCCTCCGGCCGTTATTCTTACCAAGCAAGTTGCACTTGCATCTTTCATTCAATGTGTCGATGAGCAGTTTCATGAAGCCTGGGATAGGCATCGTGAAATGTTACGTAGATGTCCTCGCCACGGATTCTCCGATGCACAACAAGTGTGTCAATTCTACCATGGTCTGAACCTGAGACCAAGGTTTTTGTCAATATGTCAGTTGGTGGATCTCTCATGAAGAGAATTCCGAAAGATGCACGACAGATCCTTAAAAATATGGCTATTGATTCTGCTAGTTAGCCAACGGAGCGATCTCAAGCATTGATGGTTCAACCCATCGCTGCCATAGATAATACCAACTCCTTGGCTATGGAAGTAGCCCATCTGCAAGAGGAATTTTCTTTGGTTCAAAGGGCCAAAGAGGTGCCCCAAATTCTTCAATTCAATAATGCACCTCAAATAGTGGAGGTTGAACCCACTTATCCGATTGATGTAAATTACGTCAGTAATTATCAACCAAGGATCACATACCCGCAAGGGAATGCGGTCTAGAATCTCAAAGATCGCTTCAACCATCCCAATTTCTCGTATGCGAATCCACATAACGCCCTTATGCCCCCTCTCAATTTCACTGTTCACAATGGAATAATCGTGGATCGAAATCCACAAAATCAAGGAAGAATTGGAACTCCACCTCGTGGAAACCCAAATGCTCAAAACATTCAAAATCAGCAAGAGAACTTTAATAATGCTTCTAATTCTCAAAATATTAGATTTGATAAAATGGAAAGGGACGTGTATTCCTTTACAAAGAATTTGCAAATGATTGAGAGCCAAATTGCCCAAATTGCCAAGGGAATGACCAGTCAACAAATTCGGGACAATTCCCCAGTAATGTTGAACTAAATCTAAAAAAGTAAATCAATGCAATTTCTTTGGGAAATGGAGTCCATCATAATACTCTTGCTGATTCTTGTTCTAATCTTCCTCCCGATCTTCATCTTCCTTGCC